>JAANSN010001163.1:0-37710 GCA_036850665.1 Dicranocentrus wangi | reverse complement strand
CAAAAATCTCCAGTTGAGTGTTCGTACTTTTGAAGCATGCTTAAACCGCATCCACAAACCACTAGTTTAACCACTGAATGTCCATTTTCTTCTCTTTCTTAATGAATGTGGCATGTGAAAAATATATATCTATATGTTTCGAGTTCATATCGCTGCAAAGTAGGTTGTTCTTTGCTCTTCTGTCAATTTTGTTTTGTAACTGCACGGATTATGGAAAGGATGCATTTTAGATTTTAAAACTAACATCTTGATAGTTATAATGAACAGTTGTTAGGTCATGTCATAATAAATAAATACGTTTCACAAACTATAATACGGATTCATTGGACTCTATTGAATCACAAACCAACTCTTTCAAATTATTTGTCAGCTATTCGCAAGTGTATAAGTGTCACCGACGAAAATCATTTTTGGCCTTTTACATCACAGGCTATTTATTTGCTAATAGTCATGGTCTAATGTACGTAGTTTAGTTTATTATTATAGTGGAAGGATTTTCTGCTATTACTCTCGTATATAAAAGCATGAACACTATGGTACATGGTACACCACTCCGTTTCTTATATCTTCGTTGGATATCTTTATCTTTTATGAACTTTAACCTAGACTTTAACAAATTTTAGCAATTGAAAGAGCTCTCAATTTTGTGCTTGTATATTGGTTTCAGACAACTTAAAGAGCTTGTTTCTTGGACTTGGAGGAAGGAAGCATATATGCTATTTTGAACTGAAGTAATATAGGTAATATCTAATATCTAGAAACTAAATCTAGACAGTTTACAATAGACAGCTTCATGTTAGACGTGGTACTCGAAGTTTCGGAGAACACGAAAGTTGGAACTTCACTTCACGCCGGTGCGCAAGCAAACAAATACCTACAACAACGAAACGAATTCAATTCATGGGAATTGGGAGCCAACAACCAACCGTTCCAAATAAAGTAGTGATTGGTGAAGTGAATACCGAACTTTGCTAATTTTTACATACAGTTGTGTTTTGTAGTTCACTCTGTTACTGCTGTGCCTTATGTAATATAGTAATTAGTAATTACACTATATGATTTACAAACAGTTGGTTGCATTTTGTGAGTGAAAAACTTGAGTCAGTTCATCAGTTCAAGACATTATGCTGACCACCATGAGGTGTTGCGTATGCACAGTATTGCTAGTAACCTTTCAAATTAGTACTATCCAAGCTGGTGTTTTAGAAGATTTGGAATCTCAAATCGTGCCAGCAGGGAAGCAAACTGAAACTCCCAAACCCGTATACCCGGGTAATACCACAAGTAGCACTCCTTCGCCAGCAGGAACATTAAATACTACTGGAACTGGACCAAATCATGGCAATGGAACGACTGCCGGAAGTACAAATGGAACGACAAATGGAACGGTTTGTGCCTATTTGTTGTCAGTTTACTTCAAGTAATGTTGCATGATTTCACGGTTTTTTATTGCAATTACTTTCACCTATTTTTTAGGTTCCGCGGAAAATGAGCGAAGGAACTTTGATTAAAACATTGTTTGACCTTGGGCTTACAAAATTCAATGATTATGTCCATGAAGCCAAATTCTTGCAAGAACTTCAGAAAAACGGAACAAACCTTGATCAGCTCGCTAACAATGAAACTGCGAGCAACATAACTCAGAGGGAGTATCAACGTCAGTACTATCGGAGATACGGTTACGATGACCATGGATATTACAGACCAGGCGGTGGCATAATGCCTATTCCAATCCCAATCCCGATTGGAGGATTTGGAGGATTTGGCAGGCGAAGCTATGGAGGAGGGTATGGTGGGTATGGTGGCTTCGGCGGAGGAGGCAGCTACAAAACTGCTATGCTTATGGCAGCCATGCCTTCGATTGCTAATCATGTAACTGGTAAAAAGGGATTTGGCAAAGGTATGGGGTACACGGGATTTGGACAGCACAACTATGGCGGATACAGTGGAAATTACGGAGGAACCCCATACGGTAGTTATGGAGGTGGTGGCTATTACGGTGGGCACGGTACACAATATGGGGGCTACGGGCACGGGCATAATACCGGTTACGGCGGTAGCTACGGATCAGGATATGGAACAAACACTGGGTATGGGTCCAACACTGGGTATGGGTCCAACACTGGGTATGGGTCCAACACTGGATATGGGTCCAACACTGGATATGGGTCCAACACTGGGTATGGGAATAACCTTAATCAAGGCCAGTACAAACCACCAAGTGGAGCGCAAAATAACTTAAATATTGGAGGCTCAAAACCAGCTGCCCCCAACCCTGGTTGGAACATTCCTCCAGCTTCTAATCCAGCTGGAGGTGGTGGTACCAACAATTTGAACACCGGTGGCAGTGGTCCAGGTAGTAAGCCAAATATCGGATGGAATATTCCACCCCAATCTGGAACTGGAGTTGGCACTGGGACCGGTTCGTCCTCAGGTACTGGTAGCAAACCCTACGGTTGGAATGTTGGAACTGCAAGCGGGGGTAGTTCAAGTAATAGTGGCTCGTCAACTGGAAGCAAGCCCTATGGCTGGAATGTTGGAAATAGCCATACCAGTTCTAGTGGTTCTAGTTCATCATCATCATCAAGTGGGGGTTGGGGTTGGGGTGGCAGTAGTGGTGGGTCAAGACGTGGCGGCGGAGGCAGATCAAGTGGTGGCAGGGGTGGCGGTGGAGGTAGAAGAGGATAAATATTATTTTGAAGAACAAAAAGCGAAATGTTATTTTTACATGCTGAAAGTGAATACTTCAGTAAAAATTATTCTTTCATGCTTTCATGATGTAGTAGGTCGACTAGTACATACCTGTATGTTTACAAGACGTCAGTTTGTCACACAAGTATAATAATTACGTTTTTTAAATTGCTTACCTATAGATACATGTTCAAATTGAATATTATGCATACCTAACTTGATAAATGTATGTGTGTTCACTTCACGTCCTTTAAGTGGGATAAATATTTTGTGATGCTTTAGAGTAATGTAGTGTTCTTATCTAAATATGCATATTTCGTCAATTTCGAGTACGTAGTAGAAACATTACCTTTTGTTTTAAATATGGACCGGCATATTTAATATAGCTTGAGTGTAAGTAGGTTTGTAATGAACTTTGGTATCTTGCGAAGCATTAAATTAAGTTTTAAATAAAAATCTACTTCATAACTTCATTTTTTGTTAAAATTCACTGTGACTGACGATGAGACGAAACAGGTGTACCTCGAGCAAGTAGCATTTTCTGTCAGCAGCTGCATTTGATGTTAATTGTGCACAGTGCATACTCACTCGCAAACTGAATGAGCAATGCTCAAATGTACTCAAGTAGATCAACAAAGGATTAGGTCGGTGCTATTGGGTTTTTGCATTTCTAAAATGCATGGTAGACAAGACAAGTGAAAAAGCTAGTGCATGCATGGTTGGTATACACACACACACACGCCGAACCTGTTTCATTGTAACTTTAGTTTTGCTTCTCCGTCCGATATATATCTTCAGTGGACTACTCTCTCCATGCAGTTTAGCTTCATCAGATGACAAAAAAGCCAAAAATCCTTGGTATCATGATTAGACATGGTAGTGTGGCATAATAAGGCCAGGTCTGGAAGGGCAGGAAAGGATTTCCTACACAAATTCAATCTCTTTCGTTCATAACAGAATAATGGTATTTCATTCAGGTCTAGGTTCATTTGATTCTCACTTCGCCCCACTGCATATCAGGAAGGAAAATAGCCTTTAACCGAGAGAGAATGCATCAATCAATCCATTCGTTTCGCCCATCTCCGAAAACGGGGAGGAAATAAGCGACTTAAACAACAAATGGAAAAGCATTTGGTGGACTGCTGGCTTTACACCCAGAGCCACAAACTGTGGTGCTGCAGATGCTGCATCTCACTTCACAAAATAAACACTGGTGAAGTGAAACACTGTCCTGTCCTGCCTCGCTCACTCTTTCAACAAGACTTTATATTTGCTTATTTGAAAAGGAAAGAAATCATCATATCAATATCATATCATTGCATTGCAATCAGGATAACGAAAACAGGGTATCAGGGTATCTCCTCTACTAAATTCTGTTTGCCTCTGATGAAATGAAGATACCATTGTATTACTTTACTTTAGCAAGGAGCATAGCAGATGAAAATCTCTGTGATGAATGAGATACGCGAGAGCAACATGTGCAAACCACATGTTGGTTCCCACACCGGCACCGCTACGATGACAAAAATGTCCACAGAATCTACCCAACCCTGTCTGCTGGGCTGCTGGGTCTTTTGGATTCATTGTAAGGTAAGACCGAAGATTTCCATTTGGAATGCATCATTGTTTTTTCAATCCTGCTAACTCAAACTAGTAACTAGTAAACTTGTACAATGATTTGATTCGACTTATTTCGAATATTCAACATCCATATAAAATTGACAGGATTAATCCATGTTATGGTTCCAACAAGTTAGGAGTAATTTTTAAATATATTATAAGAAAGACACTAAAAAAGAGAGGCTGATAATTCGGAGAGATATGTCAACCTGCTACAAAAATGTATGAAATACTGAAATACCAATAGGATCATTACCATTTAACTGATTTAACCCTAATACTACTGATACATATTATGTACCTAAATTAGCTTCGTCATCGCCTCAAGATATTCTCATTCAACCAAAGATGTAATGTGTAAAAGTTGAATTTACGTTTCATATTGCAAGAAAACTAATCAAACTCTTTGTCGTGCCTTGCATATGCATATGTTTACGCGAAGCTGTCACTTGGTAAACCATGCTGATATTAGACAAAATGAATCCCAAATGTAAACATGAAGTTGCATCAATCATTTTAGAATTCAACACTGTAAACTGGCATCCACTTTTGTAAAAAAAAAAAAAAAGAGATAGAACTGGAGTTACATTTACATTGCTAGTGACATACCGATCGAGATATTTCCCGATTTGGTTGCTTTTCTTTTCCAATCAAATTAACGTGATGATACATTATGACAAACATTTACTTGAATTAGAGTGCGTGTCTGTAAAACACAAGTTTTGTAGCCAAATTGGTCATTTTTGTGTATTTTGGAGAAATTAATTAAAACCAGTCTCTAGAAACTCGTGAAACACTTGAATGAAATTTTGCAATGAAGAGTTTTTATTTTATTTTTTTAATAATCCAGTTTCATTTTCTGGCAAGAACCAGGATACAGATTATTATTATTTTTGTGCATCGAAATAAACATCAATTAGGTATGCATGCTTGCTTTGTAATATGTGTATTGCGTCAGCTGCAAATTCAATCCTTGGGTTTACATTTGAATTGTATTAAGGGTTAAAAGGTTTCAACTGTGCACCTTCACGAGTCCAATCCCTGCCAAGTCACCCTCTCGGCCAGTCAGCTCAGATTCGTTTCTTCATATATCTTTATGACAAAAATATATGCAACGGGGGATCGGGTTTAGTTCACCCTTCATTTTACAGTAGAATTAGAAAGGGATATACCACGACCACCATACCACTGCTTTGTGGAATCCACAAAAATCACTGGCGTACACAGATCCGGATCTGACATCGGTTTTTGATCTCCCAAAGCAGAGTAAATCCTCTGGTTGAAAGCATGGTTTTGCTTGTTCCCAATCCCAATCCCTGTAATACAAGTTGCAGGATCTGGTTTTCCCTGGTTCCAGTAGGATGATGTGAGTAGCTCATGAATTCATTGTTCAATTGCCATGCAAGACGTGGACCCCGGATCCCTATTGTGCCCTCACTGCCATACATACCGTATCGAACCTGATTGTGGCTCGTGCCAAAGCTGCATCCCTTTTCATTATAAAAAGAGCAAGGAAAATGAAATAACAACGCCAACAAAGGATCAATTTAGTTGCACTTACTATAGGAAAGCTGCTGATATGGCTTTGTCACCCGGTTTAACATGGCCTGAAGAGCCCTTTCTTATTGTGATTGTTAGTAGCTCTGTAGCGCTACTGATGCTATTGATGAATGAAATTGATGAGTCTGATGGTTTTTAGATTGCCTGTTAAGTAGGCTCTTGGTAACAGGTGACGGCCTTTTTTCAGATTCACAATTGTCATCACGTTAGACACGCACTGCTTGTGTCTCTTCGGGTACGCAGATGACGGTAAGCGACATTTAACTACAATTATATTCGAATTTTAAACAGAGCACGCAACTACAAGTGCATAGATTTAATAGAATCTACAGCTTGAGAATCAGCAGTTTAACTGAAAAACGAAAGATTGGGTGAAAAACTTGCGTGATTTGAGCTTGCTTGCAGCAGTTGCAGCAATAGGTACCTCTTCATGCTTCCTCCCGACTGATCGACCCACGTACGTGCACTTCACAATTTTAACATTCCAATGGTATGATACTATAATATGAATTTGCCATAATTATGCATAGTAAGTAGCACAACCCGAAATCTTTATGTGGCATATTGTAATTTTGAGAGCTAAATAGCGTAAGATAAAAATGTTTAGTTACTTCGTGTAAGTTACATTAATAATCCTACATAAATCATTTATATAACCAAACTTGTCCGATCACTATCCATAATAAAATGTTTCATGTTCTCTGTATACGTATTTTGTAAACTTTGCTTATATACGTAAATATAACAAGTAATAATAATAACTCGTTTAAAAATATCATAGTTTGCTCATCATTCCTCCATATTATTTCAACGGCAATCGCAACACAGGTTTAAGCTAGAATGAGCAGACATGCAAAATTCAAAATCCATAATATAATGCAAAAATCCGTAATCAAAATAAGCAAAAAATCCCAATGAATCTATGTTTATAAAATTCTAATTTACTAACGATATCAACTTGCATTGTAATATTGTAAAACAAGATTAGCATGGCAGACGTGGCATTGGCTGCTAGGACTATCAGACGGGTACAGAGTACGGAACGGAAACGGGAAGAAAGCAATGGGCTTTCCTGGTTTTACACTTTACACCCAATTTAACTGGGAGCTCCCGGTTCCCTATCCCCACATTTCAACTCAATCATGTATCCCTTGATTCAACAATATAACCACAGCTGGGCGGTACCATCTAGTCCTTCAATGATTTGCAGCCTATCCTCCTCAACCCATCCTTTCTCTGCTTCCAGCAGATTAATGCAATATAAATACGTATTTTAATAGAGGAACAGCATAAATGACTTTAGGATTGAATCTTATTTTATGGATATTCATACTAAATACTACTACGGATCAACTTGTGGCAGCAGCATGGTTTTTTCGGTATGGATTATGGTTTACACGAGCATGCTGCTTGATAAATCCACTTTATCGATGAGGTTTGCTTGGCCTTCTCGTCATTATAAAACTAGATCGTATTCCCTTGATACTTGTCAGTTCTAGCGGGGCTGATAAGTCGACCAGGTTCGAACAAACTGCAAAATTCTTTCTACGACTCCGTGCGTCTACGTCGGTGAGGTGTGTGTTACAACTTTGTGGAGTTAGTAAAACTGTAATCAACTTTCCTTTCTTGGGGAAACATTTGTGACTGACTATTTAAATCGTGGTGATTATTTAAAAGTATTATGGCGTGCATTGCAATTGTAAAAATTCACAAAGGAACCTTTTCCGTCCCGTTTAGGCTACGTGAGACTAGTATGCAATCATTACCAGATTTACGGGGCAAACTGAAAATTAACTTTCCCCTTCAGGTATAAGCAGCTATGCTTTTTAATCTCAAAGTCAATTAAACTTTTAGATCTTCCTTGATAGTTTATGCTAGGCAGATAATAAGTTTTAATGTTATATAGTTATAGTCATATAGTTATATAGTTATACAGTATAATGTTATATTAATAACGATTTGTAAACACAGATTGGTCTCACTTCATCCGGAGAAATGCAAAACGTACCCCCGATTTCGGGTATATTTTGGCCAAAACTTATTGATATCGCATCCGATTGCCATGAACAAAATGTGAAGCTGTGTCGATGGAACAATGACAAGCACACTTTGGTTTTGCAAGCTACCAGAGATGTTCTTGTTGGACAGAAACTTCAAATGTGGTTCAGTGAGGAACTTATGGTATCAGATTTGGGAATACCACCATACTTATCTCCATTCAATATCAAAGGTAAACTCTAACTTCTTCAATCTATATAACATATTTCGGATAATATGTCTGGATTCAATACATATTGCTAGCATATAGATAGTCCTTGTTATAGCCGTATTTTAAACTGCATTTACTTGTGACAACAATCACGCTACGTACACACATGTACTAAAATATATTACTGATCAATTAATCAACTTGCATTGTATGCATTTTTCGTTTAATCAGGAGGAAATTCGTACGTTTGTCACGAATGCCATGAAGAATTCGAAAGACCAAATTTGCTGAAGTTGCATCTGGCTCTTCAGTGTGACAGGCTATCACCTGATGCTATATGGAACCGGTTGAAGTCCTTGGAGCATTCTCCACTTCTGGTAAATCCTTCATACATCGTAAACCTCAGCCCATCTTCGAGCGTTTCATACTTATCGTCGTCGAGCTCGCCTTACCCTTCGTTGACAATCTCTCCCAAAACACCTTCGGTTCTTACATCAACTTCATCCCCTCCAAGTTTTGGAGGGGTTCCAGATCCTCACCTGAATAACAATAATAAGGGTCCTGCAGCGTCCTCCGCTACACCGTCCCCTGGCATACATGGACCTGGTGAAGCTCCAATTCCAAAAGAGGCAGACGCCAGTGGGAGAAATCTTGTAGTACAAGATCAACATCATCACCATGCCCGTCTGGAAGCAATTGTGAGCAACATGGGAAAGGCTAAAAATGGTCATGTTTGCCTCTACTGTGGAAAGTTATATTCACGGAAATACGGTCTTAAAATCCATATAAGGACGCATACTGGTTATAAACCGTTACGATGTAAAATTTGCCACCGTCCTTTCGGAGATCCTTCAAATTTAAATAAACATGTTAGGCTTCACTCTGACGGAAGCACGCCATACCGGTAAGACAGAATTTCAAAAGATCATTTGTGAACAAAACGGCTAAAAGAAAAATTACAGAATTCGAGGAAATTTAAAGAAATCTTAAATATAGATGTGAATTATGCAGTAAAGTTCTTGTGCGGAGGAGAGACCTAGACAGACATTTGAGAGCACGCCATGGATCTTCAACGCAAATCCCCTCAAGAAGTAATAATAGCAACGATACCTTACAGCAGCAATACGCCAATACTGCTAGTCACAGTCATAATGCCTCAACTGTATCGAACGTTGGTATTAGTAGTAGACTCTAATCTCTAATTCCTAATTCGCAGCATTTCGACATTAAGTATATTTGTACTAATTGTAAATACAAAAACGAGTTTGTAAAAAAATAGTCTGCTGTAAGACTCTTTATTATATTTTGTGTAATATACAAGGTGTATTATTAATTATGTATAAAGGTAAATAGTTTAGAAACGCAGGCAGATACGCTACTGCCTAAACATACACTTACAATTACTGAACAATTAAAATTAAGCACTAGAGCACAACTAGCTCCACCAGGACATAAGTCCAAGTCCAGGTTCATTTACAGAGCCCTGAAACCACCAAAATAATATAATTATAATAATAAATTCTAAACAAAATATACAGGATTTAAAAGCAATGGGTTCAAGTCTCAATAAACCTACCGTAATTGAATAAGGAATCTTTTGTGGCGCTCCATTATCGCTTCCAATTGCAGGTGTGGACGTCGTCGGAGTGGCCTTCGAGGTACCAGGTTGAGGGCCAGGATTCTGCGGATCACTTTTATTCCCAGTCTGTGTAGTTGTGTCAGGCAAGGGTGTCGTATCACTGAATACTTCACCTGTTACACGAAATTTTATACTTTCCCCTTTATCCATATACATTTCATGAACTTCATCATCCTCCTCAGCTTTGTATTCCCATATCCAGATCTGCTCCCTTTCATCAAACTTGGACGGGTACTGTAGACACTCTGGACTTATAAGGATGTCATCAAAATATCCTAACGTTACTGCAACATTCCAACAACATAATGTCATGTCACATGTCAATATGGATCACCAGATTTCAATTTATTATGCACCTCCCCTCCGTAATATCTAATATCTACACCAAACTGTAATTACACCATTTTCCCCTCACCATGAACCCCTTCTGGAGTACAATTCTTGATTTTCCCAACAATAATCTCATCCTGAAACGGGCGAAACACAATGTACCGGAACACCACTTTGGAATGCACTCCTCCATCCCCCGGATATATAACTCCAGGACCAATGGACTTAATATCCCATAGCGCCATGCACAGGCCAACATTGAGCATTACGCGATTCGAGAGTCTCTGGTTCAACTCATTGGTCACCGCCTCCACCCGGTCTTGACCCAAGTTCANGGGTCAATCCGCACATCCTGCGTCATTTCGTACAACACAAACATTTTTTCCTCGCCCAAAAGGTGTCCCACCTCCTCAGAAAAAAACAAACAATACAGCTGGCTAAAGAAGAAAAGTGTCCACCTCCAAAAAAAAAGCACTGGCCAAAATTAATGCTGCATTACTTTCACTCGTAACGGGGGAGGGGGAGGGAGCAGAGAATAATGGTTAAACTGTGTTTCTTTCTAATAATTTTTCCCCCAGCCCCAGCGTGTCACATGTTGATGTTAAGTGTCAACAATGACATGTGTTCCTTCGAGCTCATTTTGCCGTCTTGAGTCTTGCACATATGATACGCGTGTGCCGCTTACACGTTACCCCACACGATGATAAAGGATGCTGGTTCTGGTTCAAATGTTGCTCTGCGGCAAGAGGACAGAGGACCACACAAAAGACGACCGTTGTTTCAATATCACTCACGTACGTATTGTTTGGGAATGTGTGTGAAGTAAACATTGTATTGACAATTGCCACTTTTGGAACAAAAAAAGAACTAGAATGCATAATGTTTAGAAGGATACGTTAACAGGCTCAAAAAATATAATAATAATAATTATAATTATACACTTAGTTCACCTATTATTATTGTGTCAATTATTGTAAAGCAAGTGAAGGAGGAGTAGTTATTTGCGAGTGGAAATGGATCTCAATAGAACATATTGTAATTCCAGCACGACAGCTAGGAATCCTAGGCGCAAAACCTTTGTGGTGGCAGCAGGTGGCTCCGGAACAACTAATCATCATAATAATAATAACAACAATCAACAACGGAGATGTAATAGCACGTTTGTTGCACCGTCGTCGTCATCCTCGTATTCGTCATCATCAGTTGCAGTTGCAAGACAGACTGGGAGGGAAGGGTCTCACTTTGGTTCCGCATATATTTACAACGGGAACGCATCATCGTTTACTCCAGTATGATGTTCCTCCCAATCCTTATTTGCAGTATACTCTAATTAAATTATATTATGAGCTTTAATTAAATATCGTATCACAGATACGTACATGTACGCAATATACGAGAATGCGGTATATATTTTAGTTGCTGATGATTCCGATTTCCAATAATATGTACTATTGAACGCACTTTATGATCTTATTATACTTGTCAAGGCTTGGACAACGACAACACCCCGTCCTACAATTGATGCCCAAGGACATCCAAAGTCACAAGAAAATTTCAATGTAGCTTCTAATGGGCTAGAAATTGGGGAATTACCCTTCTTTAAAACTCTGGCTACTGCGGTAATCTCTCAACTAGCACAGCGAGACAATATCTTTAATGGCGGAAGTGTAGCCGGAGGAAGTCTCAAGAGAAACGACCATGACAAAACATCAGAGAGTTCGGATTTCTTCGAAACCAGCGTTGCTGATAATGCTGATTGCTCGCGCAAGTCTACGGTCGAGGAGACTGAGCGACGGCTGCAAGAAACATCAGGTATTACTGATAAGATCTTAAATGAGCCATCCAATATATTATTCTTAAATATATTGTATTAGCTTATAACATCTTGGCTATTAGTCATTCATTGTAATCTGTAAATATATACTGTAACTCTTCCACAGATGAAATTCATAAATTAGAAATGAAGATTCAAAGGCTGAAAGCTGAGACTAAGGCTACAATAAGACAAATTGAGACAGATATTCATACAACGGAAAAAAGGACAAAACACATGAAAGAAGGCGCTTCTAAAGCTAAAGCAAATTCACAGGCTACCCGGAACAGTCTGGAGGAATTGCAAGCTAACCAGCAAAGTAGTAAATTTTTTTACTCGATACTCAAAGATTTGGCCAAAACATTTGTTGGTGTCAGCGACGAATTGAAATGCACAAGTACGTTTCGAATATGACGTCTACCAAAATAATATAATAATTATAAGCAGAAGCAGCTTTAACAGAGTAATTAATTCCGTGTCAGTAAAATGACTCAATTCTTGTTTAATTTCCAGACCCGGCGTTATGCAACGAGTTTAACGTGCGTTCAGTGCCATGTATTCAGAACAAGGATGATAATAAGTAGAAAACTGGAGCTGAAAACGCACGAGTATATTCGTCAATACAATTTTAAATTTTAACACGCCAGTGCTAATTCAATACATACGGATTGTACGTAGTTATAGATTGTGTATTTTGAATGAATGGATATATGCTTAAATATGAATGGCGTGGGAGGAGTTTAAGGCTCAAAATTACACTACCGTGTGATCTCAAGCCTTTTCAGCCAACAACCCCTAAGAAACTAGCTCGTTCTGTATATTATTTTGATTAATAATATTTTTTAATATTAGCTTTTACCTTAAACCTTGAATAAATATGTACCTACAGAAAACAGGTTTGTGGGTGTGGAAGGTAAATAAATGAAAGGATATAAAAGAATCAATCAAACGACTAAAATTACATAATTACAGCTGTCTAATTGAACAAAACCGAATTTGGATCTTCATCATCCATTTGCTTGATATGTCGGAGAACATCCTTCTTAGTGATAATGCCCAACAAGCGTCTGGTAAGAGACGAGAAATAAAATTGATTGAAATTGAAGTTGACTTTGATTAAATCAGATTAAACTCGCAGCACTAGATTTCAAAATATGCTCACCCGTTATGTGTAACCAATGTTTGCCTGAGTCCTAATTTTCTAAACATGTCCACAACGGTCTCCATTGGTGTTTGATCTGTTACAGTAATTGGCGCCATATCGAGAATTTTTTTCAGTTTGACAGGAGTCGAACTTGGCTGCAAATATAATTATATAGTTTAAAGTCGCAAGTAGTAAAGTGTTTTAAATTTGCTATCCATATTGATTGAGTTGCTTACACGAACTGTTCGTGATTGTTCGGCTGGAGGATGATTAGTGAACCAACAAAGCGAATTTCCATCAACTCCATCCATAGTTTGTTTTGCATTACAAATTGCCAAATTGAGGTCACGCCTAAGAACAAATCCTACTAAGAATGGCGACTCATGTGAGATCACAACAGGGAATCCATTATGTTCTGTTTCCTTCAGTAAATTTTCTACGTCTTCTACTGTCATTGAGTCTTGTGTGACATAACATAATGGTTCTCCTCTCCTAGAAAAAACAACAATAGGTTTTTGATCAGAAATGCTATGCGAATTTAAACTAATTGCCACCATGCCTGTACCACAAAAATGAAACGAAAACATCAAGTTGAGACCTTACCTTGGCTGCATTACATCAGCAGCAAGTGTTGTGTGCCCAAATTCTTCCTTTGAATCAAGGAACGGGTAACCGTTTAAGTTAATATGGGCATCGTAAATACCTTGACGTCCCAATGCATCTCCTACCCATTTAGACGCCATTGCAGCCGCCATCAGGGGAACAATGTAACGTACTCCTCCAGTTAACTCAAACATGATCACTACAAGCGAAACAGTCATTCTAGTGACACCACCTAAAACTGCTGCAGCGCCAACCATAGCGTATAGTCCAGGAGTTATACAATCTTCGCCTTTCAGACATTCCCCGGAGAAGAACCATAACTCCGAGTATGCACTGTAGTTGAAAGGTAAAAATTTTAAAATATACTAAATAAAATGAAATACTAATTAATAGCAATAAAATAGCATACAAAGCAAGCTGCTCCACAGCAATTCCAACGATTCTTCCAACTATGGCACCAAAACAAAGTGACGGAATAAATAGGCCAGCTGGTACTTTGATACCGAAGGTGAAGATGGTTATAATGAATTTGAATATCAAAGCCAAAAGGAGTAGCCAAATAGCGTTGAAAACACCTGGTCCAGCCTCAGCCATCTCCAGTCCTGCTTGTGCTCGATCGTAGTTTCGCTTGTAGTCACTAAAATGGAGTTTTGGTTTAATAAATATCATTGAAACTCGAAGGACACTTTCTGTTAATAATAAATAAATTCAATTCAAACCAATAGTTTACCAAATATCATCTTTAACAGAGAGTCCACATTGAGAAAACAACAGGTAAATGAGTTGACTTGTTGGCATTCGAGTGTATGGATTTGGATAAGCAAGAACTGCAGTTAGCAACGTCACAACAACTACTTCTGTTATTGGGTACTGTCCTAGCTTGGACGTTTTGCGGTATCTGCACCACCAAATGTTGGCTTTGATGAATAAGGTTCCGATTAGGCCCTGGAATGCAAAGTAAGGTAAATGAATTTTTGAGCAATCTGCAACAATATAGTAAATTCCAAAGCAGGTGCAACACCAACACCTAATTGGTGTCGCACCTGCCTTAGTAAATTCCAAAACTGAGAAAATGTTCACTTTTTACTTACTCCAATAATTCCTAGGCCAATGAATGGAATCAACTCGAAGAATATCCATGGTTTGTTGTACTCGACGTAAAACAAGACTGAATGTTCGTTACCAAACGGGTTAATAGACTGAAGTACAAAGGCTGCGACAAGTGCGCAGAAGAAAGATCGCCACAATGTTTTCAGAGGGAAGTAGTAGCTAACCTGTATTATTAATTTGTCATGATTAGTATTGACTGGTACTGGTGACGGATAATGTCCAATTTCGTAAAACCTAAATTAACCAATGTTATCTTGTACCTCTTCTAAACTGAATAAAACACCACCAATTGGTGCACCAAAAGCCACTGACACACCAGCAGCTGCAGCAGCTGACAATATTTCTCTCTTCTTTGCTTCATTACGCCCGTATTTAGGAAACAAATACGAAAGAATATTTCCAATACAGCAGGCAATGTGAACCATTGGACCCTCTGCGATTCAAAACCAGTTCTTAGACTTAAGGACACAGCATTTATTTAGTCTCTAAAAATAGTAATAATTTGTATTTAATACCTTTCCCTAACATTAACCCAGAGGACACGGACAGCATAATACCCACTGACTTTATCAAGAGAGTCCATTTACCAAGATAGCTTCGAATTATAAAGCCACTCAAGATAGTTTTGATTTCAGGTATACCTGTTCAAAATAAGTATTGGACATTGATTAACTTTTGGACCCACATTGATATTGCATATCAGGAGGACAAATGGCTACCCTATAGTAACTCATGCGGAGCGAATGCAAGTTTATTTATTTATTTACCGCTTCCAGCGCTGTATGGTGCAAATGTTCTGACCAACGAGGCAGCTAACGATGCAAACCCAACGGCCCAAAGAACGTAGCATATGTAAGAGATAATGTACGCTGCGGCGCCTTCGTAACCTTTGCCTCCAATTATTTCGGACCACGTCCACCACTGTCATGAAGAAAGAAATTTTCATTTTAAAATTCTCACAAAATCTACTTTCATTACATGATAGCAATTAACTACACATATATCAATACCTGCGAGCAGTTTCCGTTTACTGACTCTGTTTCATTAGACGACCAACAACATTGTTCACGATTGAGCCAAAATGCAGCTGGGCAGATTCCAAACTTGAGATCTGTCATCCAAGACGCCCCTATATCAATAACGCCAGCCAGCGCTCCTGCGAAAATTCCTACTAGTAGGACACATAGCCACCCACTCCACGCATCATGAGCTCCTTTGACTAAATCACATACAGAATCCTGTCGTTTCTTAACTATATACCGATGTCGCATTCGATCTCTGGCAATATCTCTTTGCCAGTCAATTGTATGAAAATCCTCATACTGGCCAATCCCAGGAATATCCTCGGAATCATAATAACCTGAAAATTCATATAATACATCCGGTTCGAAATTCAGTTAAATTATTTAATTACAGTGGAATGCAAAAACTCTTACTCGTGGACTGAGGTGGCAAGTCTTCCTCGTGGTCATGCATCTCATTTACGGTTCCTTGGTGCGAGATTTCGATCATGTCGTCGTCTGAACTTAAACTAAATGGTTTGCCAGGATATGGGGTCTACAGAGTTACAAAATAGATTCCAAATTAACAATACTAACTAACACGTGACTGTACCGACCGAACGGGTAACGTATATAACATCATAATTTACCTTCTTTCTTCTTGGCGAATTATGTGCTCCAGTTCTCGACTGGTCAG
The DNA here is from genome assembly GCA_036850665.1 of Dicranocentrus wangi. Lineage (NCBI taxonomy): Eukaryota > Metazoa > Arthropoda > Collembola > Entomobryomorpha > Entomobryidae > Dicranocentrus > Dicranocentrus wangi. The sequence continues at coordinate 21,293 of JAANSN010001163.1, read as the reverse complement.
GGGTTGTAGAAAGTGGAGACCCGGGAAAGGTCACAGACTGGTAGGATGGTTGTGCACCTTGCACACTTACAGACGCTGAACTATCACCTGATGATCCTCTAGCTGTTGCTTCTGTTGGACTTCCATAATTGAAGGCCCTCAGTGGATCTGTTTCCATTCCAAGCGGTTACTACTACACAGATTAAAACTTCCACTCAAGTCTAACATGTTCGAAATTTCTTAAATTTATAATAAATTCTAAGTGACACAACGCAATACAATGAGTCAACAAGGTAAGTTCACATACATTCATCAAACCTTGCAAAATCGGCTAAGTGCCTAGGCGAAAATAGTTCACTTAAAGGAAGAGGTCTCTCTTGAAAATGCACAATATGTACATCCACCCTTCTTCGACAATGAGACAATTTTTTAATTTTTCTAGTTAATACTTTTGAAATGTCTCGAATCCAGCTTTGGAACGGGTCTGGGTTTTACTAGGATGTATAGTGATTATATAGTAATGCACTACTATGTATAAAAAATGTAAGTAAACTTGAGCTTACGACTAATTACAATAGGGGATTCGGTACACGAATTTAACGTAGATAGTTTGTATTACTATTATTATATATATTCATTTTTGCTTGTGGTATAGGTGTGTCAGCTACCATAAATAACAATATTAATAATAACGTCATTTTATACACTATTCACTAAAAAGGAAAGGATATACACCGGTGTATTATCTGCAAAACAAGATTTCTCAATTTCATTGTCTAATATAAAACACTTGGTTTTTCTCTAGGTAGGTTGTAGGTTTTAGTCCATAAAGGCGAGGTTCAAGACGCAGGTAATAATATTACAATTTTTTTACTTTCTGTGCACACATTGAACGAACTACTCCCAGTTTTGTATTCGTGATTTGTAGCATTCAAAGTCGGCAGCTCCAAGTCATTTCATTGGAAAACGAAGATTTAATCTGACTTCATTCAATCCAATCAGTTGCGTTACTACATTACACTTCACGATTTCTTGCATGATAATCCTCGTTCGGCTATCAATGCGAAGGTATTATCCCTCGCCTTGCGGAACAACATCCAAATCTAATCCGCAAGTCCTACTTGAATCAAAATAACTTGTACTTTCGTATGTTGCAAAATACAGATCTGTTCTTACGGTAGTGTTCGGAAAGTGATGATCATTAAAGGTTTTTTATGTAATGCAGAAGAATGGAAGAAACAGAGGTTTCTCCGGGGATTGGGATGGTTTGTTAGGTTAACCCTATTCGAATCCTGTATATAAGTTATCACTTTAAGCAACGAGTTGGCAGTTGGTTCAACTTGCAGATATTGTACCAACTGCTCACAAGAATACCTCTTAGCCCACACTAAATAAGTTTGTTAAAATCAAATCAAATTCTTTCGTACTACTACTACTACTACTACTTACGCCAAACTACATGTTATGTTACTTATAGAATTAATAAGCTTTTTAAAGGTTCTGGTATTCCTGTGTATCGTGTCTGTATGGAAATGATGGGATCATGATCAGATCAGAGGCTGTTACTACTAATAAAATTCAACTGGATCAGAGGCAGATGACTTTCTTATAGTACATCTTTCTTCGTCGTATAACCAAGTATATCACATAACTAACAACATCGCACTTTATCAGCCACTTTCCGCAATATTACAATTCACAATCACATCAAGCATCGCTTGCCAAGCAGCTGCTCGCGCTCGGTTCGACGGAAGGCCAACAAGAACTAAATCTACACATGCCCTATAGTAGTACACAGTATTTTTGTGAATATGTCCCTATTATACATATATACAATTTTGAAGACTTATTATTATACACAGTACAACCACATTGGACATTTTGTCAAAGCATTATTCACATTAACGAAAGTATTCCTCCCTCTTCTCATGTTTCTGAGTCATCATCCCATATCTCCATCATTACCGACAATAGGACTAAACCGATTACGACTTTCCAATTCATTTTACATTGTAAACTATAGCCTATAAACTATTCACACAGCAGCTCTGCATTTCATTCCACCTTCTTCTCTTCTCACATGTAGGTTCGTTTCCATTACACTTCACACATACTAGTTGGTACTGGTAAATGATACTTTGTCATAATTCATGTACATATTTTATAACACATTTCTAATTATGGAGTTTAACAATTAAGACGGTGTTGTTTTGAAGTAGTAATCCTATCACTATCAGAGTGGAAATAGTTTACATACGTATATAACTACTATAATACTGTCTATACTGTATTACGCACGACGCGATTAGGCATGTCACGGAAATACATAAATGTACATACATAATGTCCTTTGGTTACAGGTCTCATTCTTATAAGTGTATGTGTATAAAGGGAAGACGGAAGGACTAAGGACAACTTATAACCACCATCATCATGATTTCCATATCACAAAGCGATTTCCATCCACTTCCATCACCAACGCCAGACACAACACACAACCATTGATCGTACTCGTACAACCGGTTTCGATACAAGCAATTCTAACGGTTGGTGACAAAGTGACGACTCTACGAAATAATCGGTCCAACCACGAAGAATCCTATGCAAAATTCGAATTCCTTTGTAACAACATCACAATGTGGATTCACTTCACATAGAGCATCTATAAGTATAAAAAACAAAATAGATAAAGAATGTAAATCTCACAGGAAGGGAAGATACTTCTAGGAAATAATTCTCATAGTACGTTCCGTGTTAGAATCCGAGAAAAATATCAGTCTAGCCTAGCTTACCAACTTATGAGGGAATGAGGAGGAGTTGGAGGAGTAGGACAGGAGTACAATGTGTGCGGAGCGCTAGATCATCAACAACAAGGGAGTAACAACCGGAAGCTATTTCGTTTCTGGCATTTTGGTTTCTCGACCTACTAGAGATAATATGTACACGAATCACATTTTCGAACTGAAAAACAAAAAATGATACACAAACACTGCCCATTAACCCATTTTTGTACGTAGATTAGTCTCTCTGAATTTCATAAAATTATTATACTTATGCGCAATAAGGCATGCATACCTATATTATATCAGCAAATTACACTTCAAAAGCCGTGGTCAACTCAACGCACCACCGTTGTCAATCATCATTTCTTTGCTTTGCCATCCTCCTACGTATAAAACCAAAAATTTAACATTTCAGGGACTTTTTGTTTAAGAAGGCAGTAACAAAAAGTAAACGAAAAGTCTTGATACAAACACACGTACCTTTACTGGCGCGGCGGTTTCGCTATAAATGTTGTTCCACCATGCTGGTAATTGGATTTTGGTTTTTAATCCACGTGTCTCTTCTCTGGAGCATCCAGATGTCATTTTCGCCTTGATAAACATCATACAAATACAAATCACTTCATGATGACTTACGCATTATACATACACATGTCCGGTCGGAATTCAGTCAGTCAGAGCCGGTGGTTACAACTTAAACCAAGTTCTAAAGCTTTCTTCAGGCACTTCCCAATCCGTACATTTTTGTTGTCACACTATCACACAGTCCCCCGAAGTGTGCTACTGCTCGCTGTGATGCTGTTGTAGGTATCTTCGTTTCGAAGGGAATCGAATGGGAAGAAAGAAGGAATATGTCTGAAAATCAAGAGCAAAAATATAACACTCATCATCATCATCAGGACAGGACTAGGACCCGTAGAAAAAGATCACAAAAAGAATGTATGTAGCGACAAAACCACAAACATCAAAACAGTCCATAAAATCCTAATATGTCCTCTAGTCATTCTACCATTTCCTCCGTATTATTTGCATTACCACCGCACCCGGATGACATATCGCAATCGCAATATTCGCAATGTTCATGTACGATACACAAGAATTACAAGATCTCATGTAGGTAATATAATTTTTGAATAGTAAGGACGCTCATCGGTCATCGCATCGTCAATCCCCTGTCAAATGCTTTCCCTCCTCACTTATCCCATTCCATTTCCATCCACACTCCACTACTATTGATTCGCTAGTTTCGCTCTGAACAATTAATTGGTATATTATATATTACTTATGTTGAAGAGCCTACAAGAATCTACTTTTTTTCAGTACACGTTCACACGTTTTTTATGCATGCATGGAATAAGATATCGACAAAATGACAAAAGAACGACAAGGTAATATGCAAGCATGTATTTATGTAAGTATTAAGTATGCCAGTTGTTGTATGTACCAAAGTACCAAACCCTCTTCTGGTCCAGCCAGCCGGACGGCAGACACTAGACTAGACCCAAAATGAAACATGATCAATGAGTAGTAGTATGATGATGGATGATTGATGATGATCATATCATATCATGATAATATGGTGCGTGCGTGCGTGGTTTTACTCCCAAAATATCTAAATATGTAGTATTTAAATAGTCTTCTGAACTTAACTCCGTCCGATTGAATGCCTGCTTATGTGAATACCTACAATACAATTAATTATTATTAACAATGGCTCATTCAAAACGTATACAAATAGGAATTTTTGCATACATATTTACAGGGACACACGAAGGCTATGTAATGTTAATGACCATGATGCTAATGAATTCATTCATATAAATATTATTATTATTGTTATAAGTTATAAGTCCATTTTCAAGCTCCATTCCAGCGAGGGCAGACAGGGCAGCCAGCAGCAAAACTAGTAGACGAAACGGTGCCAGAGTGCCAGTGATATGGATTTGCACTATTTGCAGTTTAATTTGCTGTGTGTTCACTGCAAGTTCACTGCACTACGATTACTTACAACTACTACAAGCACACCAACTTCAACAGAACAGACTCTCGACTGCCATGCCTAACGACAACGACTCACTCACACGACGCACGACACGAATCCTGTTTCTAATAATGTACGCAAACGAAGCCGCCGCATCAAGAAGCCAAAATTCAAAATCAGCCTGCCTGCGTAAATAATATATGCATAAATTAGAATTACGATGAATTTTGAAACAAAGGGCAATAATATTCCTTCGGCCTCCCGCCTCCCCCCATTCTTCCTTTCTTTCTTCCTTTCTAGCTAATACATAAAATGCACATTCGCATTGTTTGTGGCTCTGCAAGGCTCCATTCTCCTCAAACCTCCATCCAAATCCTCATTTTCCTCTTCGTTTAAATAATACTAATAACAATAATAATATTCGTTAATTAATTAATAGTTTTTTTGTTCATTCGTCATCTTCGTTTTGGTCTCATTTTTTTGTGCTCTGCTTTCGGTTAACTGTCCTCCTATCCTAGTTTTATTGTTATTTATTTAACAAATTGCTACAACTGAAAATATTTCAAGAAAAACAATTCCGGATGACTTCCATTACGGAATTAAATAGTAAATTATTTAAATAATATACCGAATATACGAAGGGTAAAAGGGTTTTAATTATACCTTGTTGGTTATTGGTTGATCATCGGGCGCGGTGGAACCCTTCTCCTCCCTGTCACCTGTCAACTCTCAAAGTCGAAGTCCCGCCCGACACTCCCGACTGTAAATACAAAACATGATAATAGTAATTTAATGCTGCTGTTAAGATATAAGCGCTGATAGTTTATTATTTATGATGCATGCACGTATCAGGCGACGGCGGCGGCACAGGTGATTGGGGACCTATGATAGACTAAATTCGTGGCAAAATAAAAATAGTAAATACAGTTGGAGTGGAGTCGTCATCGTGTCCCAGACATGGTCGCTGCAGATGTCACTTTCGGTTTAAGTTATTTGATGTTCATCATTTAGTTGCATGTACCTTGTACATATGTTACCGAAAAATGGGTTCTCAATCAGTCGAGCCAATGCAATTCCTTGTCACTTGTTGCACGTGTTCCGTCATTTCATTTAATTATCGGTAGGGTAGTAAGTAATTTTACATGACCTAAGTTAAGTGTGAGTTACAAAACCGAAAGGCTATTATTTATTATTAGGTAATTAGGTAGAAACTAAAATCATATTAATAAGTACATTTTTGTTTTGAAATCTAGGTTCCGCATTCCAACGTAGGTCCGGTTCCGGTGGAGGGAAAGTTGATGCGACGCCACCCACGCGCGGGTGGCTTTTTTAAAGACTCAAGACTTTCTGGAGTAAAGACAAGGTGCAAGGTTACCGATTGCGTTGCAGTTTTCCTTCCCAACTTAATTTTAGTTTGCATAAATAGAAATGGATCAGATGGACAATTTGGAAACCTCACACTATACCACGGTAATGTTGGAACCCACTTCAGAAGACTCCAAGGACAGCAGTGACTCTGATTTTAAATCTCTATCTGCAACCCCACCCCACTGTAAGGAGGAGGAGGAGACTAATGAAGTTGATTTTAAATCTCTATCTGCAACCCCACCCCACCGTAAGGAGGAGGAGCAGGAGCAGGAGGAGGAGGAGACTAATGAAGTTGATTTTAAATCTCTATCTGCAACCCCACCCCACTCTAAGGAGGAGGAGGAGGAGGAGACTAATGAAGTTGATGACACTTTGAACTCCAGCGGTGAACTTGTCAGACGAAACTTTCTGTATGCTGAAGCTTCTATTCTCATTTCATTCTCATGTCATGTTGGTTATGGGTTTATATTATACTTTGTTTGTTCTGGTTATTTGGCATTCCTGATCAAAACATGATTTCATTGTAATCTATCGTGTATTAATCAGGATCTTCTAATGCCCCGATTCCAATAACCATAATCTGTGTTTCTGGTTCGACATGTTATGAAATATAGTTTCGGTGAATCAATTTGGAAACTCACGGGCAAGCAGTGAAAGCGGCATTTCTAGCGACTCGACAAACACTTCGAAATTTGGAGAGCAGCAGATAATAGTTCAAACTAATGAAGCCCTAGATTTTCATATTGTATGTTTGCACGGAAATGCATATTAAATGTAAATTATAGCGTAATTATTACAATTTTAAAATTATGCTGGAGTTTATGTAATTTATTAAGCAAAGGGATCAAGCAAAGCGGTTCGACTTCCTTTTGCAACAAACAGAAATTTATGGCCATTTTATGAAACCAGCATATGAGGAAGCCGTAAAATTTGCTGCCGCAGAATCTCAGACGTCTGACTCAAACGGTTCCCAGTCCCAAATCTCTATCGCCAAGAATGGACGCAATCGAAAAGGAAAAAATAAGGCACCTGCACTAAAATTACCGTATGAAAGCTCTAAACAAGTTAATATGACTTTCCAAACTTATTGTAAAGCATCCCAGTGCAGACTGCAGTGTATGTTTCATCAGCAATTTTTATGAAAATGATTGCATAAAAATGAGAGTGGATTTCACATTTGCAGAACTGCAACCTCATCTACAACAATATACACGACAGAGCTGACACAGTTCCAGGAGACTCCAACATACATAAAATGGGGAGCAATGCGAGACTATCAAGTTCGTGGGTTGAACTGGTTAATATCCCTTTACGAACGAGGCTTAAGCGGTATACTGGCTGACGAAATGGTAATTGGTTAGGTTTACCCTTATCATATGATCGTATGAAGGAAATGCTGAAATTACAATGGGGTACTTGAACAAATTAGACTAGGTAACTTATTTATTCTTTATTGTTATGTTTTGAAACATCTGTAGGGACTTGGAAAGACCGTTCAAGCAATTTCGTTATTGGGGTAAAATACATGTGTATTGTTAAAGTAGTTGCTTTCAATAAACATAGCTGGAATTTGTGTAATGTCACTTTTGTTTTCCTTCTAGGTATTTAAAACATCATAAAGGTATTAATGGACCTCATTTAATCATTGCTCCAAAGTCTACTCTACCAAACTGGATGAATGAAATTGGTCGATGGTGTCCTTCACTGAAAGCAATATGTCTCATCGGTGGAAAAGATGAAAGAGTAAAACTCAATATTTAACGTTCAGTGTGCATTCCGTACGTCAGATCGAATTTACCTCAAATCACAACGTAATATTTTCAGCCGGACTTAATCAAGAAAACATTTCTTCCTAAACTATGGAACGTTTGTGTTACGTCTTACGAGATGGCAAGAATCGAGAAGGCTACGTTCGCTAGAGTCAATTACCATTGTGTTATAATTGATGAAGCACAGAAAATAAAAAATGAAAAGTCTCTTCTAGCGACTTGCGTAAGACAATTTAAATCTTCAGCCCGACTACTTCTGACTGGAACGCCCCTTCAGAATAATCTTCATGAGCTGTGGGCGTTGCTAAATTTTTTACTCCCTGACGTTTTTTCATCTTCTGATGTAAGTAAATACGCATTACATTATTCAGTTATCTTGGTTTTCATAAATACTCTCGATTTATACTAATTCTTACCTTCTTGTAGGATTTTGATTCTTGGTTTAACGAGAATAATTGCATTGAAAATCAAACTCTTGTGGGAAGACTGCACACAGTGTTGCGACCTTTTCTCCTACGGCGAATTAAATCAGACGTCGAGAAGTCACTTCCTCCCAAAACTGAAATGCGAATTTATGTTCAACTATCGCCAATGCAGAGAGAATGGTTAGAGTACTTTGTTGTACACTAGTGGATGGTAGTAGATTTGTGATTTTGTTTCTGAGGGCTGTATGCTGTCTAGGTATAAGAAAATACTCATGAATGACATCGAGGTGATGAACACCACTACTGGCCGGCCTTCCAAAATGCGACTTCAAAACATTCTCATGCATTTGAGAAAAGTTTGCAATCATCCCTACCTATTTCGGGGCGCTGAACCAGAACCTTTTACTACAGATAGTCATCTTATTACTAACAGTGGAAAAATGGCTGTGTTGGACAAGCTTTTAATTAAACTTAAGGCCCAAAACTCTAGAGTTTTGTTGTTCAGCCAAATGACACGTTTACTAGATATCTTAGAAGACTATTGTCTGTGGAGAGGGTTTCAGGTTAAATTAAAAGTTTAATGCATGATCTAATGTAAATGGAAATTGGTTTATACTCATGAATTATAGCTCTTTCTCTACCTATAGTATTGCCGTCTTGATGGAGAGACTGATTACGATGTGCGGCAAGAAGACATAGATGCTTTTAACGCTCCGGACAGTACCAAATTCATTTATCTGCTTTCTACGAGAGCCGGTGGATTAGGAATCAACTTAGCTTCTGCAAATATTGTTATATTATATGATTCGGATTGGAACCCCCAAGTTGATCTTCAAGCGATGGTAATTAATTATTAATTACATATTATTACCCATACCAAATATTTAACGGCAGAATGCGGTTGTTTTTATTTTTATTTTTATTCTGTCAATAGGATAGGGCACACCGCATAGGTCAAACAAAGCAAGTCAAGGTTTTTCGCTTCGTTGTTGCAGACACAGCCGAAGAGAAAATTGTAGAGCGTGCTGCAGCTAAATTACATCTGGATAAGCTGGTTATACAGCAAGGTAATTTACTCTGCGCAGGAAGATATAGATGTTGCGTTGTTTTAATTGATTTTACTTACAATAAAGTTTATATTTTAACTTTTATTGTGATAGGGAGACTGGTGGCTTCGAGCACAAAAGGTCCGAATAACGTTGAAATGCTAAACTTAGTTCGCTTTGGAGCTGAAAGAATTCTGCAGTCCGGGGAAAATATGGAAATTACTGATGAAGATATTGATACCATTTTGGTACAAAGTAAATTACGATCTGAAGAGCTAGACCGACGATTCAAAACAATGGATGAATCTAGTCTAAAAAATCTTACAATTGAGCAAAAAGAGGTAGACTGGAAACAACCGTCGATTGAAAATGAGCGAGATATGTTCAATTTTGAAGGGCAAAATTACAGGTACACGAATCCGTTAGTATTAACACTGTATGAATCTCAAAACGATGTGAGTAATTTTTAATTTTCTGATGTAAATCACAATCTGATCAGGGAGCTTCGTAAGCGTAAATCAACACATTTGGACCTAGACAGGATCGTAGACGGGAAGCGCCGAAAAGAATTGTCTAGTTCTTACTTGGGATCTTCAGATGAAACTTTGTAAAGTTAGGCTGCATGTATAATATTACACATAAGCACGTACTATTATGTGTTCAGTAGGTGCTTTAAGTGATTAATCCATTCATCAGGTGTATATTTGTCAGTACCACCACCAACTCTTGACCAAAATCGAATGGAATTTTAACTGTCGTTTTCGTTGCGTTCAAATTAGTATTCGTGTATATATTTTTCAATTCTTTTTTGCACATATCATAATTTGGAAATCTATTTTTTTATCTTTTGAGGGAGGCGATGCGTTTATGCAATTAAGCGCTTTTTATTGTTTCAATTTTTAACAACTTCTACTGGTGCAACCAATTTAAAATATTACTAAACAAGGATGAATTTTAACTGTCGTTTTCGTTGCGTTCAAATTAGTATTCGTTTATATATTTTTCAATTCTTTTTTGCACATATCATAATTTGGAAATCTATTTTTTTTATCTTTTGAGGCAGGCGATGCGTTTATGCAATTAAGCGCTTTTTATTGTTTCAATTTTTAACAACTTCTACTGGTGCAACCAATTTAAAATATTACTAAACAAGGAAAATAAAGCTTTTTTTTTCTTCAGGAGTACCGTTGTAATTACTGGATATTTAAGTCGACGCCCTTATCATTAAAGGCTTTTATTATGCATGTTGTGAGGTCTCTCTATAAAAACGATGGTATTATTATGGATTTTCCTTAATGGAGTATATTGCGAATAAGATCGACTGTCAAGGTCAGGAGAGTTAGTTATGGCAGAACTCTCAGATTCACAGTGTGCAAACTAATAAATAAGTGAACTCGCTCGTATGATACTTGTGTGGTGATGTGTGAATGGATAACACTTCACATTGCAAGTCACAAGTAAAACAAATACGATCAAATTTCATTGAAATTACGAGATCATCCAACCAAAAATATCTCATTTAACGATCTTTGATATAATTAGCGCATGCGCATGATATGCACAGGAAGATGGTATTCTGTTATGTATCGCATTATTTGATTGTTGTATATCCCTATCTATGTAAACAGTTGCATCTACTACATTAGAATATGCACGAGACCTTTTGATTTCTATTGTGCTCAGTATTTTGAGTTTGTAATTAGATCTACACATTTTTCCCTGTATTGTATTGCATATGCCAATAATTTTATATTACGATTTCCATTTCCATGCATGCAACTCACTATATTATGCTATTTCTATAAACCAGAATACATTAAGTACAGCGTTTTGAAGCAGGATAATACGAAAATATAGCAGACAAAGTTTGAAACAGCATTTGTTCCACATCACAGACGTGACGTATGTAAATAAGGTGCCGTAAAATTTTAGCTATATATAAGTGATAATGATTTACCCAAAATTGGGTAAATGAATGCATGCATGTAGTAGTGTGCACGGGTTGTATTAGAATTAGGAGTGCAAATTAATGAAGGTTTTGTCCATTAAAACTAATTGTTGGTGTATTCTTGTCCATCATAAACTAAGCATAACGCAAAACTCGCACAAATCTCAAGTTCATATACCTAGTCAAACAATGGCAAATGGGTGTTATGAAATCAGTATATATCTACTAAAAGCAGAGTATTTGCCTCATAATTTCATGCACTAGTGAAACGCGGCTGGTGGTAATAGATTTCTGGTATCCGTGCGATGGACATCCACTCCATAATATCCCTTCCTAACTTATACTCATTTGCAAGTGCGACTAGCAAGAATTTCAAAAATTAGCTAAAAGATACTGCAGTTAGTGATGGGGATTTTCCTTGTGTCAGTTTGTACAAGTCATAAACTTTCGAAATGCGAAAATGGAACTTTATAAGATAAAAGCCCGGTTGTGGATGCAACCCCAATCTCTTCTGCTTATTTTGGTGTTAGTGACCCAATATTCCCATGAAGCTCTGCCTGAAGACTATCTCCCAAAAATTCAAATTCTGGAAATCGTAACCTCTCCTCTAAATCGCACCGTCTCAGTTAACCTATGGAAGGAAAGAAACACTGACATTGTTATCGGCGAGGACACTAGTGCAACCAGTCGGATTTTGATGAAGTGCAATGCAACCTATCCTGTGCAATGGGTAAGCCCGGTGTGATGTTCCATTTCCTAGTTCTAAAAGTAATATTTCGCCATACTGGTCTGGTAAATAGCTGTAGATCGGACCTACAGCCTACAATTTTGTTTACATGATTACGTTTTCCTATAAGGTTTACTTGGGGGATGGGAGGCCAGAATTTACTACGTTTACAAACGTAAAATGGCAAGAAGATTCCAAAGTACCGTTATCCTTTGAAGCTGAAGCTTCATTGGGGCTTCTGGGATTTCATGGAGTGTTGAGAGAGGAAGACACTGGGAATTACACATGCAGAAGTATTCAGGAACCTGGAGTCCATTCCTATTATTACGTTTATGTTCCTGGTGAGTCATTCGAAATATAAGGAAACTATAACGAGTAATTTATTAACCATTTGTGATTTCAATTTGTAGGCGACGGTCTCTTTGCCTCACCAAATGGTACAAATATCACGTACACGCCTCAAGATCAATATATCCGAATTCCATGTGGAGTATCGCATCCTAAAGCGTCCGCTACGCTTTGCAAAAAGGACAAAGATGTGAGTGAACTTTAAAATTAAATGCATTTGTGATTATTGCTGGCACGAAGGATTTATGACGGATTTGACGTTTTATTTACAATTTTTGCAAAACCAGGACAAACTAACTTGTCCGGTGAGTGGGGCCAGTAGTTTTAATACGAAAGGCGGATTCCTTTTGCACCTTAAAAAGCAGCAAAATCCTTCAGGGACGTATGTTTGTACTGCCAACTACAAACGAACTGTTCGGATTATGGAACATCATGTCATGCGGGAAGGAGAAAAACCTAAGCCGGCTACCCCATTGGATCCCCCACCGACATTCACACCGAAGCCAGGTTAACAACATACGTGTATATTATACTCTAGTTCTCTCATCGTATAATCGACGTAAAGACCTTCTTAATGCATTCTGCTTTCCGCTAACAGGGAAGAACCTTTGCGACCCATCGCCATGCGGAAAACAGGTACGGACAAAAATTTGTGTGTATTCTTTTAGACAGGTATCAGCAAAAGTACATGTTAATGACGGGAGTATACATGTGTTTAAAAACGTGTAAATCGTGTCAGGTACATCAAGATAAGTTAGGTTACTTGATTGCGATTGGGCTATGACTGTAACAAACGTGAAAAACCTCCATGGTCAGTCATGTTTAATAGGACCAAGTTACAATGCTGTGTTAATGTATTGCAAGGTCATTGTGGAACAAAGTAGGTAACAATATATTCCACATTTCAAGTTATTCTCGTACTCTGCCTGTACATAGAGGTGTGTCATTAACGTGAAAATACTAACAATGAGATCGTCAAATCGTCCTACATACATACGTATATAGTCCCTTATTTTTAAATTAATATATTCATTATATATGTGCATTTCGGACTACTTCCGGTACGGTGCTCTCTGTTTTCAGGCTGAATGCAGCGTTGTTGATGGTCGAGCAGTGTGCTATTGTTTCCGAGGGTTGAACGGAGATCCGTACGATGAATGTGCTCCAGGTACTTCACCTGAAAGTAAATGATATTTCCAAGCCTTGTATATACGCTTTGCATGGAACATTTTGTCGTGGTATAGGCATCATTGTTGTAAATATGAATAGGTAAATGTCGCTCGAGCAAGGATTGTCCTCGAGGAAAGTTTTGCAGACAAGGGCAGTGTACAACTGATCCGTGTAACCCATCCCCATGCGGAAAAGGTGACAAGTCATAAAAACATAGATTCTTAAGCTCTTCGATGATATTAAAATCCAGCAACTTACTCTCTAACCTGGATATACAGGGAGCGAATGCAATGTGGTTAGGGGTCCAAATGGAATGCATTCTAAATGCTTGTGTCAAAGTGGATTCACAGGGTTGCCACCGAACTGTGTGAAGAGTTGTAGCCAAAATTACGACTGCGCTACGGATGAAGGGTGCATCAAGGGCATCTGCCAGAGTCCTTGTCCAGGTATATGATATGGACAAAAGTCCCCATTGTAGTATTTACATAATTTAATCCCTGGAATGTTTCTCGGTATTTTGCTAATCCGTCTTGCTTCCCTCGCTTCTCTTACTGTATTGTTAGGACCATGTGGGCTACACGCTGAATGCAGAGTTTTAGTAAGTGGAGCAAAGCGGACAGCTCAATGTAGCTGTCCGTTAGGCTATTTAGGGGATCCTCTGAAAACCTGTTATGAATTTGGAGCTAATGCTACAACACCTGGACCGTGGAATAATTGTAATGTAGTAGCATTATGGCATTTACAGGGACCACAAAACACTGTCCCATTTCTGTGATAATGTTTAAAATGGCTTAAGTAACGATTAAAACCATGAAATATAACTAGAAAAACTATATATACAGGTCCACCTGGGTATGTAGGACAACCTCCAGCTTGCACCCGCAAAGACTGTGACGCGGATTTGGACTGTCCATACGGACAGAAATGCTTGCAAAATGTGTGTGATAAAGGTTTCATCCCATCATGTCTTGGAAAGTGTGGAGTCAACGCGGTATGCCAAACATCGCCAACGACATCCGATCCCATTTGCGTTTGCCCTGCTGGAACAACAGGAAATCCAGCTATAAAGTGTTCACCACACTCAACAGCGCCTACATGGGGCGACCCTTGCACACCAAACCCTTGTCAGCCTCCTGCACAATGTCGGGCAGAACAAGGAAATCGGATTTGTGTATGTCCGAATGGATTCATTGGTGACCCTTCAAATTGCATTCCAACCACTGCATCAGCCTATCCAAGTAGTACCAGCAGTAGTTTCTGCAAATACAGCGCAGAATGTAGACGTGGTGAAAGTTGTGTAGAAGGTCAATGTTTAGATCCCTGTAATGGTCTATGTGGTTATAATGCTGTGTGCGAGCCAAGCTACCAACGAAAATACCGGAGTATCAGACTAGACACCAGTAAACTTTTGCGTTCTCAAGAAAACACGTGCAGTTGTCCTCCAGGACATGAAGGGAATCCTTACGTTAGTTGTATGCCAAGTAGAACAGGATCGCTTCCACCACCGGCATCTACTTATCCTAATGCAGACCCCGTTTGTTTTCCGTCACCTTGTGCGAGGTTCGCCGAGTGTACTGTTGTAAACAATGCACCTGTTTGTAATTGTATTTCCGGCTACGAAGGAAATCCATACGCGGAATGCAGGCAGTCAGCTTTCCATCATCCACCATCCAAAGACACTCCACAATTTACGCTTCCGCCAACAAGGGCTACAGGTCGTGATCGTGACACTCCTGCCGCACCAACTGACAGTTTAGACTTCCAAGGTCATTCTTGGGGACATCATCCAGGTGGTGTTGATTCAGGAGAACCACCTACATCACATCGAGATCCTTATGGATCCAGATTTAATCCACCCTATTCTCCAACGTCTCATCGGGATGACCGTCATCGACCACCTTATGACCAAAACATCCCTCTTTCGCCTAACTATTACGACGAAGATAGAAATTTTCACGCAGGTAAGTCAGATAGAAATCGTCCTCATCCGACAACGCATCAAATTCACCATACTGCTCCCCATGAGACACCAACACCAAAGACACTCGACCGACCAATGTCCCCTCTTGCTCCACTAGCTCCAGCCGACTCCGACAGGGATGAATGTAGCTTCCGAAATCCTTACGCTGATTATGACATGGATTCGTGTGGGGTGGGGCGCAGATGTGAAAGAGATTTCCGAGGTGTAAAACGTTGCGTCTGCATTTCTCCGTTTGATTGTACTGGACCAACTTCGACGTACTACGGTGGGCGCTGTCAAACCTCCCGTGACTGCTTACTCTCTGATCATATCTGTATCAATGGAACGTGTGGAAATCCATGCTCCCCGGAATTTAGCCCATGCGCCGGAATAGCCTTCTCCGAATGTAGAGTTATCGAAGGAAATGTTTTGTGTACTTGCAGAAGAGGCTACATTGGAAACCCTGCAAGCGGATTGGATTGTCGCCCTAAAAGGTCTCCATCCTCAGTGTCTTCAAACTCCAACGCATCATCGAATGAAGTTAATAGATCTTATCACCAAGTTCTGGCATTTCATGCCAATCAACCTAACAATACTCGTTTTAGCTACAACGATTTAAACTCAACGGATATTGATGGCGATTATGACAGCGACATAGTAATGAGTTCTGGAACAGTACAGAGAAGTAACCACCAACGTCGGCACGATAATCATCATAGAGTGGGATTGAAGGGGATAGAGCATTTTGGTCAATGCGGGTTTGGAAGTGGACACAATTGTGACGAAAGAAGCCACTGCAGGGTCTTCGATGGAGTGCCAATATGTGTTTGCAAAGCCGGCTATCGTGGGGAGTACCCACATTGCAAGCCGCAGTGCGAGAAGGACGAGGACTGCCCGGAGAACATGGCCTGTCAGTATCATCAATGTATGGATCCATGCATTGAAGAGAAACTCTACTGTGCTACGAATGCAATTTGCAGGTGCGTAATGAAACTAGCATTCCATGACCACATACCTCTATAATATATTTTTATTTTTTTAAAAGGTGTGATCCAACGTGGTTTTATTATTGAATGGAATTTAGGGTTACTAATCATTCTGCAAGCTGTGAGTGCCAACCTGGTTATCAAGGTGTACCATGGATTCAGTGCAAGGCCATCGGGGAAGCAGCAGACATGGACGATTGCATGGGATTCAATTGCAAGAAACGAAAGTCAAGTAAAGAGTAGCGTGTGCGGCACGGCCGGCGGACAGTGCGCTATAAGGATTAAAGATACGTAATATATTATGCTAATATACTGATTCGTATGTACTAGAGCAGGCAAACTATAATTTATGACGATTTTTTATATTGTACACAGCTTCATTATTATAACGTGGTAGATATAATATATATTTAAATGAGAACCTTTCCTGGATAAAATAAAAATAAAAATTAATTCTACCTTATGAGGAATACTATTTGCCTGTCGTTGACTTTTAGAATAGAGAGTTACCGCAACCTAATACTCGTATCGTTAAACTAATTGCTTTCAGTCAAAACTCAAAACTCCTCGACGCCATGTGGTATTAGGTATACCCAATAAGCACATAGTCACAAATCATTTCCTTCTTTGGGTAGTCTTTTACTCTATTATAGTTTCACATCCCTTCGTAAATTACGTGAAACACTTGAAGTTGCAGACATCTTAAAACTTTGCATTCTGGGTTTCCGGTTTGTGAGAAATCGAAAAGGTGGCTGTATATAAGAAACATTACAAAAGTAACTCATCTTTATACGGTTGTTACTTTTTCTTAATCTATTCCTATTACATCCAGTTCCTGTATGTTACAAAAGCCTCAAACTATCGGAAACGCTAATCGATTAAGAACTAATTAACACATTAACACACAGTTTTGAACATCCTTCATTTGTAAAAGTAGCATGAGTAATGAGTAATGTTTGATACGCATGTACAAATTCGGGTTATTATGCAGTTTGAGCTCAAAGCAATAAAATGCTTGTAGAAAGAGGATGTACCTTGTGTAACCGTAAATTCGAATTTACATGCCCATTGCATACATTCAACTAACTTCATATGCAAGCCCAACGCTCATTATTTGAAAAATGTATATATTTATTATTGCTTAATAGCGAAAGATGCAAGAAAAATATAAAGGTAAATAAGCACCCTCGTGGGCATTATTGTAACAAACTATAGTACCAAGGACCACTAATACCAATATTCTACTAACACCAGATTTTCGAGAAACTGTTTTTGCTGCACCGAATAATTATTTTTGCCAGACTCGTCTTCTACAACCTGCAATCATGGTATTACGCAAGGTGGTGCATGGTGGGCGGATCCGATCAGCAAGCAGACTTGTATAGCTAAAAGGTGTAGGAGTTTCTAATGTACAGAGATCCAAATATTTTATCCAAATAATGCTGAATGGTGGTACGACGTAAACGGACATTATAATGATGACCAGTCACTGCTCGTAAGATATTAGTGGTGTATATCCATATCCATCAACAACACCAACGTACAAGCTATTTAAAAAAAAGCATATAAATGTATGTAAACCTGTTCCTCTACAAGAAAGAACGTATGTATTTACAAAACAAAAACTTTTTTGCCAGTTCCGTAAATAAACTCTCCGATTTGTTACGTAGTGTACTGCAGTATGCCTACACACGTTCAATAAGTTCATGCCAAAAAGGTATTTTTTTCCGTTTGCATTCGAGTCATGTACCGAAAAAAATTATCCTGTGAATGGTAAACGTAAACTCTTATTGAGCATCTCCTTTTTTACTACAGTTCTCTTCAGCCACCACCACCACATCAGTAATAAGAGGAATTTTTAGGGTGTTATGCCTTTTGACCAAAAAGGCTAGTAAGGTCATTCGACTTTGAAATACAAGTTGATTCATTCTTAGAAAGGGGTTTAGTGCCGTTTTAGTCAAATGGCTAGGCGCTGCTATCACCGCAGAATCATAAATATAATCCATCTCTCGACAGTTAAGAAGGAAGCCGTGTCAGAAGGAAACAATGGGGAAATGAAAAATAGAAAGAAAGCAATGATGCAATGATATAAAAGGCGAGAGACAGTTTCTTTTAATAGCATCAGAGAAGGTATATATAGGTAGGGTAGTACCTAACAAGATATTATGCAAGGTGCAAAAATGCTGCGCGATTTTTTGCACCTTTTGGTGGAAAGTAAAAGGACCAGAGCCTTATCTCGATGGACGTTTAATAAACGGGCAACCGAAATGGAAAGACACGGAAGCCTACCAAACCCCTTTCTAAATAAGTACCTAATCATATTATGCACTTTTACAATTATAGGTATCTTGCTCAGTTTAACGGTTTTTTAGAATGTATAAACCACTCGCACAATTTGGTATATTTTGTTATTTGGACTTTTGTGATGCGATGATAACCTTGTAATTGAACATCCATCTAATTCGATCTCGTGCATTCAGAGACTGGCTTATACTTTGCTTAAAGCAAACATAAATCAGTTTTCGTTGATACGCCGAGAGTTATACACAGCCAAAAAACTGCTGCGTAGCATTTAGGCATTCGCAGTGCTTGCAAGCAAATACCAGTACTGCGGGCATCAGAGTTATCATCGCTTACTCTAAAATCGCTCGCAATGTCGCCACAACGGGCTTTAGATGGTCTTTCGTTGGCACTGTTTGTAAATTTATTCGCCACAGTTTACCCCGTTGTGGGAGTCGGTGGACCAATACATTTCAGAGCAGTGTCACCACCCACCGTTGAAGTTTATGAAATCAATCGGCAAAATGTTGATACTTTTAGCTACACCCGTGCTCATAAATCTTTGCAGTTGGTTAACGTCACGAGAAACTCGGAGTTATATTTTGGCGAGGCCACCGCCCAGGATAGTGCACTATTGTTGAAGTGTAATGCTCCGTATGCAGTGCAATGGGTCTTTCGAGGGGATTCGGTATGACCACCGGTGGACTATGTACTTGTAAGTTTAAAATAATTGCATGCAGTCAAGAATAATTTTACCTTTAAATTCCAGACTCCTGAATTCAACACAAATACGTCCAGAGTAGATTCTCAGGATGGAAGCACCTTCAACGCTTATTTGCTTCTGGGCTCCAGGCGGAATCTGAATGAAAGAGAGACTGGAAAATATATTTGCAGCAGCGTCCGTAACAAAAGGATGCAAAGCTACGTTTACATTTTTGTCACAAGTAAGAAGCACCCTCCAAAACGTTATGAAAAGTCAAAGGCGTAAATTATCGATATACATTTGACTTAAATTTAAGTATGTTTGCTACTACAACTTGCAGGAGCTGCCATTTTCACAAACAAAGGGTCTGAAACAGTTCATTACACGAGTAATGACGACTCCATTAGAATCCCATGTAGTTTAAGTGAACCGAGAGCAACGGCGGTATTGCAGAAAAAGTCACAAGAGGTTCTTTATTAAGATTTTCCAGTAAGCTATTCCAAAATACAAATGAATTATTCAGGGAGACTCAGGGGATTAATGTTCCTTTCAGGGAGTCTTGCAGTGCCCAATGAACGATTCAGTAAGGTTTGATCCCAAGCAAGGATTTCTTTTAGACTCCAAACGGCTTGCCAACCCCGAAGGAACCTATATTTGTATAGCAGACTACAACAATACGTTTCAGATTATCAAATACAATGTAGCGAAGGAAGAAGTGAATCCAGGTCAGACATTCAATTAGTTGCATAAGCATACTCAAGTTGTTTGTTGTCACTAGTACTTTGTAAATTCAATCCCATGTAGATGACTATTTAGATCCCGATGCAATGATGATTAAGCCAACTCAGCGACCACCTTCTCAGGCAACGACAACACGTCCAGTGGCATCCCCTCCGCCTGGAGGTAGCAATTCCAATTGTGCTAGCGTAACTTGTGGAGAGAATGCTTCTTGCATTAGGAACACGAAAAGTGATGCAGTATGCAAGTGTAATGAAGGCTTCATAGGAAATCCATATATTGCATGTAAGCACAAGTCTCTAACAACCACCCCACCACCAGCATCATCATCCGATGAGTTCACTAATGAAGCTTGCTCGAGAAACGGAGATTGTCCGTCCAGCCAAGCCTGTATAAAAAACACTTGCCAGGACCCTTGCACTGTAGATTCCCTTTGTGGAACCAACACTTACTGTAACGAAACCGTGGGTCATGTTCCATTGTGCAAATGTCGGGAAGGATTTGTTGGAGACCCATACTCTACCCAAGAAGGTCAGCAATGCGAGCACCCCCGCTGTAAACCAAATGTATGTGGTGAAAATACAAACTGCAATTATGTCAACGGAATTATTAGCTGTGCTTGCAAACCTGGTTATGTCACACATCACGATGGTGTTTGCCGTCCAAATCAACAAAAAATTAAATATCCACATCCAAAACCTACAGTTTCTGGGGCTAAGCCTGCCGGTATAGCTTCATCGCCTTCCAGGCCTTGGGCAAAGAAAGAATGTCATTATGATGTTGACTGTCCAGATAATAGAATGTGTGTCCAGGACAAGTGTGAAGATCCTTGTGTGAATGCTTGTGGTTCGAATGCGCAATGCCTCACTCGCAATCACTTTCCTCGTTGCCAATGTCCTGAAGGTACATCAGGTGATCCGTTTTATAGGTGCACAGTTGTGTCACCCTCATCACTGCAGCCTGCACAACCATCCTCCATACTCGGAAATAATAATGGAGATGAAGTAGTTGACTGTGGGGGCAAAAATTCAGTGTGTGGACCAAACACAATATGTCAGGCCACCCGAAAATATTTTGTCTGC
>JAANSN010001162.1:0-37737 GCA_036850665.1 Dicranocentrus wangi | reverse complement strand
AGCTGCGTGTACTGTTTTATTCAGAGGGTAAGCATTACAACCTGTATCAACATGTATGAAGTATTCATATAATATAAATTATAATTTTGTCTAAACATTGCTAACATAGATAATGAAAGAATGGCAATAATCTCAATTTCTTTACGATTGAACTTTCTTCTCGGAATAGCCTCTCCGCACACCCATTTCTTAACATTAATATTGTTTCGTCATTTTAAAATGTACAATTGCGATTATATTACGAAATTTTGCAAAACACGTTACCTTTCGTAGTACTGGAAATCCTGTGAAACATGGAAGAAAACAGTATGCTAATAAATATGTTTTTGTAAATTGTTGTTTTTTAATGATAAATGTGAATAATAGCTTTAGTCCAAATGTATGCTTATGCTTACAATGAGAAAAACTGCGGCTAAAAGGACAGATTTTGTGTCAAGACTCATATCCGGAGCATATTTCAATCCCCAGATATCCGCTTTGGTAAAAACTTCCCTTGCAATTCCACCCCACTGCTTTGCGATCCGACCCACATTTGTGTTATTTTCAGGATTTAAAATGTCAAACTCAACGTGGCCCGTCATTGATCGACAACTTAGGCAACTAATGCAGCACATGCACATTTCTGGTCCCTTAATGTGAAGAATCTCATTTCCCTCCGAGTTTCGAACTGAGTATAAAGCACGGGAATACTTTTTTAACTGTTGGACAGATCCTAGTGCCTTTCGCCCATCCGTAACGTTAATATACTAGAACAAGTACATATTCCTTTAAATGTACTGGCGTATTTTGGCATAAATTATGGTAAATACATACTTATACTTTATATTTTCGATTGTCATTACTCCCATATTTCCACATGCCCCAGGACTGCCCTCAAATCTCAAAACCTCTATAAACTTCTCTTTCCTTTGTTCCCTGGGATTTGGATCCAGTGTAATTAAGGGTCTAGCTCGGTACACACTCAACTGAAAGGGTTGCCAGCCCCCATAACATAGTCTTGTGAACAAATCAGTTGTCTCTGCCACAAGAAGAAGCCTGTCTCCGGAACTGTTCAAGATTTCGTATTTGTTTGCAGCGTTTAGAAAAACTAAGAGGTAAATGGATTTCCATTAATTAGTCTTAATTGGAATATTTACTAAAGGATCTAGTTAAATTAACTGTCTTACATTCAGCGGCTACCACAGCTTGTTTTATAAACAAATGCTGGTTCCCTTTAAGCGCTGTCTCGAGACATAGATCAACTGCGAATGACAGAATCAGTCGAAACTTCAACTCAAGCAGGTATAAATAATCAATGTGTATATAGAAATGCTAAGTTGCAGACCATTTGCTGACGAAAGTCGTCTCTCCTGGATAGGAATACTTGGTATCGAGTCTGGAGTCAGGTATTCAGAACCTGTATCTGTTGGCTGTTGGAGAACCACGGATATTTTCCCTGCGGAGCACAGTTTCATTCTTTTTACAAGATGTCAAGCACAATTACTAGATTTGCTTGGTACAGTGTTTCACGTTTAAAAAGGATTTCGTGGACTGTGAGAACTTTTTTGGTTGACAAATATTCAGTGCAAGAATGTAGATCAGGTTAAATGCATGCATGCTGTACAATAATATAATATAAGAATATAAGAACACACTTGCTTACCTTTATAAGGGCTGGTCCCTCCGGCCGGATGAATCATAACACGGCTCATTTGCCTCGATATGAACAATAAATGTCGGCCCCTTGTTGAGTAAAATATCAAGAAATGAATAATGATATTAGAATTTTAAAGTCACGGGAATTTTTTAATGCATTGCTCCTTTTTCACAATGATTTGTAGTGCTTCAGCAGAAGTGATGGATGCCAACAACTTTTTCGCTTTGCATGACAAGCGTGTGTGTGTGTGTGTGCTGTGACTGAGCGAAACAGTTTTAGTTCACGAATCAAGCACGACCAGCCAGTAGTACTGACGAGTTTCTCTTCTCAAATGAAATTTCTCTCGTATAAACAAAATTACATACTTCTGGTCCGCCATGCTTCCAGGTCAAGATCAACGCTGGACGTAGTGTTAGGAGAATGGAGTGCAGTACTGTAATGTAATAATGAACTAATCTGCGTTTTAATTCTACCCTACATAATGACTCCACCCGTTTCCGGACATTTCCCACTTGAGAACCACCAACCACCTCACTACACCGATGCAAAGGTGCAAATATGTACGTCTTAAGAAGTTAGAGATTACAGCTAGACGGCTGGTAATGCACACTGGTTATTAAATCCGGTACAAAAACAGATTTTGCAATATAAACAATGTCCACCTTGCACTGATATACACATTTCACTTTGTTCAAAACACGCTAATAAAAGCTTAAGGACGAATAAAATAATCCTTTTAGGCCAGTTAGAATTTCTTGATTGGTATATTCATACGGAAGAAACTCTTTTAATAAGGTAGCATAGAACGTTGAAAATATTCCATGAAACCGCACGGTAATAAATGCGATGAGTAAAAATCTCAAGGGTAAACGGCTAAACCCTCTTCCACATTTTAGATGCTTTTAAACTAATCGTAATATTATGCGTTATCCGTTTATTGTAAAATTCCACGGACGCGGACGTCCACACATCCGCGTAGTATACATACACGACACGCGGCCATATGTATACATACTGTATCGGAATGTCTGAAATTTCAATCTGAAATTGTGAAAAACCAAAAGCTGTTTGCTGAGCAAAATGTTTGTCGTGGGGGTTGATGACGTAAATGCAAATGTCAAGCTAGTTACAAAAATAAAATACGCTCCATACTACATTTTTATGGGGTAGCTTACGAGCTTGCGTATTATCTCAGCGTCCATATAGTAGAGCACAATAGAATGTCCAGATTTCATGAAATACACACCCGTATTTGATATTTTCTTAGGTAACGGCTTCCGGGCAGTAGGTTCCGTGAACTTTGGCGGAGATTAAGTGTTGTAGTTCCGATAAGAAAGACAAAATGGATTACTTGTCGGGGTCCAGTGGGAAACCCGTACAGAGTCATTCCCGATCTTCTTCCGTAACATGATTTCGTCTCTTGTGTTTAACGAGAAAGTTGTTGGATGGAGGATGCATATTATTACTACGTACAAAAGGAGAAAGACAGGCATGTCGTGACACTCAATTGATTATGGATTAAGAAATAGAAATTCACAATGTGCTTGGCTTGGGCATGGAAAGTCGGGTTGTGGCCGTTACAGGAAAACCATGAGGTTTACGTTTGGTTGTTTTGTGGTGTTGCGTGATCAAGGGTTCAATAAATAAAAAAGTCGGCAGGCTGCCTACGAAATATACATACATGTAACAAAAACAAAACTTTTAGCATAACATATAAGTTGGATGGAATGGAAAGGTGAGTCTGGTGATTTATTATATAAAGGAAAAGGAAAATATGTATGCGATTAAATTGGACACTTTCTGCTGTTATGTTAGAACCCTGTGAAAATTCCAAGAACTCAATATATCCCACCCCAGCCAGACGGGATCGAACTGGATGTCTGAAATGAAATGTTTCAAGATTTGTAGAATTTTTTAAGAGTATTTTTTTCCAAAACCAGTTGACCACGTTGGTCACGCCAACAAGTCGTCAGGAAGTTGTGAAACTATTATGTATGGTTACACTTTCTTTCATTTTTGCATAAAAACATGCTCTGAACTTTGGCTTAAACACCTCATATGTGGAGCATTCTCGCATGTAAATCGCATCAAAATTGCGGAAATATTTTGGGTGTGTTGTGCACATTATTAGATGCTGTATATGTACGTTTATCTTGATGAAAAAAAAAATTGGAATATATAGGATTTGTAGCATTAGATTTTTTAAAAGAAAACCAGTACAATGTGCCCATTAAGATTCAACTGGGCAGCCGAAAAATGCACTAGCTGCATTAGCCCGCATCGATTTCCATGTAAATAGAAGGAAGTGAGTGAGGAATACGTTATGTTATATGACATGCATGCGATAAATAGTTTGACGATAGTGACTATCTTTTATGCAAAACTTGTTTGAAGTGCCATTTTCCATTTTGAGATCTATGATGAATAACTATCAACATACTATTCTTAGAGGCCAAAGTAGATAATCGTATGCATAAGGAAATCCAGTGGTCAACAATCCAGCCACGTAGAACTGTAGAACTGAAAATGAGTAACCAATGAGAAATGGAGTAAAGTGCCCAAGCAACATTAATAGAAATTGAGGAGGTTTAGGTTGTTCAAAACCAGCTTCCTCCCAAATGACTAAAGTAGAAAGATTGATTGCATAGTGATATAAAAACTTACATTACTGCTGCCTATACTGCTACTATATTACGTAAGGTGTTATGTACATGTTATCTAAATATTTTTATAGGATGAACATCTCACCCGACTCCTGTACTCGCAGCCCAAAGACGAAGGATGCTTTTGAATGTAAGTGACAAACGTAGACGTTTACTGTTCGTACTCAAGTCACTGAGGAAGGATGACTGCCGCTTCAGACAGAATAAGATATCAAATGTACAGAGTAGCGAATCAGAAAGATGTGTTAAAGCAACGTAAAGATTCTCAGGCGAAGCCACCCAGTCGTATTCCAGCTGTTAACACTTTTGACCCCGACGTTCAACCCTTTTATTCATTCGAGGCAAAAGTTCTAGAGTCATTTCACACCGGAGGGACGGTTATGAACCAGATAAATATTGCGCGTTATGTAAGTTCGCGCGTTCCCATTTGGATCCTGATGAATTGCTTTTTTTTATCACCAAACAGTAGAATGACCTTAAGTACATACGTACATTTCTAGGTTATGGGAGACATTCAAAACTGTTATGGGGTTGTAATGTTAAGAATGTACGACTCAGGTAGGTCGTTTAGATTGTACTTTCGAGGAACCACGCCTTGTGACACTTCGGAACCATATGAAACAGTACGTTCTCATCAACCAAGTTATTGCAAGCTTAAACTCTGGGTTATAGCATAAATGTTGTGTTACATATTACCATATTATTTATTGTTCAAAGGATGACTTTCAATGCGTGCAAGAGATTTTGTCTGCCAAAGTCCCAATAGTTCATTCTGACGAAACAAGCAAACAGCTAACAGTTCTTTGCCAGTGGAAATCGCTTTTTGGCTATATTCCGGATATAGCCGTAGGAATTCCCATTTCTTTCGTGGATGGTAGCATTGGTGCGATTGTTGGACTTGCTTTTAGGAAGAAGCTTCCGAAAGGATTTATGGAAAGAAAACTTCCCCAAGTTCAAGAGTCTTTAGCGTATGAAGCAACATTCTTATTATTAAATGCCAACAATTGGAGATTTATGAGAGATGTCAAATTTGATTTTAGAGTTTTAATTCCATACGCACTCAACAACCAAGGGATAGCAGATAGCAGGGAAGACATATCTAGGATTAATCGAGTTCTGGAGTCCATCGAAACTATTGAGAAAGCAATAGAAACTGACACAACCTCTGATGTGGGTATAAACCTAGTGACGCGACTCACTATACAACTACGTATATTGTTTACGGTATATCCTTATTAGAATTGTTTTAGATAGCTCTGACACAAATTGGTGCGGAGATTAGCAATTTGGCCAACTGCAAAAATATAGTGATGTTCACGGTCGATACAGGAGATAACATGTTGCGAAAATTTTACACATACTTTGGAACCTCGGGACGAACGCATTGTCCAAGCAAAGAGGTGACTAACATGAGAAATACAATGACAAGTGTCAATTCACAGCTCAATTTTCTAATGTACTTATTTGATTGAGAATAATATTACAATCGAAACGCTTTTGCAATCCAATAGATTCATTCCTTAGCTGACATCCCATTTTCGAACCGTCACATTCCTGAACTAGCGTGGGTGGTGGCACATAAGAAAGGTATGAAAATTAATCGTCCATCGGATCTCTTAGAGTTTCGGATAGATTCCAAAATCGTCCACTCCATTGGGAATTGCATATCTAAGTATAGCCGCTTTTAAAAACTCCACAAAAATTACATCAATTTCGTATTTACAATTTTACAGAATTCCAATATGATTTTTGTGTTATTCTTCTTGCAGGTCTATGATCATAGTACCGGTAAGTTTGCCCATCGGCTCCTTCCCTGAAATAGATTTTTACAGTGCCTTTTAATAATGAAATATGATTTTTACTTAATTCCCTTGTGTAGATTATTGATTACTCTGGAGAGCTGACCCTCGTTATCGAGCTGTCCGACAAAGATAGAACGTTTACCCTGAAAGAATTTGAAATGGTATTATTATTTTGCCAACATACTGCTTGTCTGCTTACATGCACCGTTCTCATGGACAGGCGAGAGAGAAATTACAGGAGACGGAATATAATCAATGAGATGCTGTGTAACATTTCGTTTGTAAGTTACACGTGTCTAAAAATTTCGTTCTGGAAATTCCCTCTGACAGCAATTTCATTTATTCATTAATTCATTCTTAGATCAAACATGATAATGTTGAAAAGTTTATAACGCATCATCGAAAAACATCCAAAGTGTTTCGAGGAGGTTTTGACGAGTTCCATCTGTGCATTCGATGCTTCCCCGAAAACGACATTGCTGGGATTGCTCTGGAAATATTTTATGAGATGAACATTGTCAATGATTTTAAAATTAGACGAGCCGTTCTCATCCGGTATGTTTGGGATTGATAAGTGGAAGTCGAGAATGTTCAACTTTTTCATTATAAATATTAAATAAATATCTGAACTTTGTAAAAATAAAATATCCAGGTTTATCCTGTCCGTACAACAAGGCTATGGTCAACTGCCGTATCATAATTGGTATCATGCTGTGTCCGTTGCTCACTATTCGTATTTGCTAGTTCGGAGATTGAGGCTGGTTGAGCAGGGACATTTAACGTAAGTGCATACATTTTTAATGTAATAACAATAATAACACATTTTTTAGTAATCCTGCAACTTTAAATTTTTAAACAGTAAGCTAGAAGCATTCGCTCTAGTTGTGTCCGCACTAACCCATGATATTGACCACAGGGGAACAAATAATCAGTTTCAGTCCTACACCAACTCAGACATATACAAGCTTTATGCTTGCGAAGATTCGTGCATGGAGGTACTATAATAACATAATATATTATGTATTAAATCATTCACTCATTATGCGCAAATAAATAACGGAGCTATTTAACTACATAATCAGCGTCACCACTTGGCAATAGCATTAGCCATTCTGCACCGGGAAGACTGTAACATTTTAGAGTCTTTCAATGATACGGATTATAAGCAGTTTGTGGAGCTGTTAACATGGAATATTATCGGTAAGGTAAAAGGTTAAGCTGTCACGACCCCACAAGTTCTATCACCTCATATTAACCGGACTGGCTAGTAAGCAATTTATATTGATTCGACTTCCAGCGACAGACATTTCAAAACACTTGAAAAACAGACAGACCATATTTGCTGATGCAAAGTCAGCCAATAGCAGGCAAAGAAAAATGGCTCGGCTCTCGCTATTCATGACTGCAGCAGATCTTTGTGACAACTGCAAAAAGTGGGATGACAACTTGCCCACTGTGGTATAACCCAAACTCGAGCTGAATCTCAAATTAGTCAAATTTAAAAATTGGAATATGGCCCGGTGTCAATTTTCCATTTGTATTTCATTTAGAAAGGTATTTTGCAAGAGTTTTTCAGTCAAGGTGATATGGAGAGACAATTAGGTGTCACGCCGGTATCCATGATGGACAGGCGTGTTGCGTACGTGCCCGTTATCGAGTATAAGTTTGTGAAGTACATTGTCAAACCTGTTTATAGGTAACGCCTACTACAGCTATATGTGGCAATCGACCTGACACTACTTTTGTTTCTAATGTAAACCTAATTATTATGGGGTTATTTATTTAACAATGTCAGATTCTTGGCCGAGATTTACACCGAGCTGCAGCCTTGTTTGAAGGTCATTGAAGATAATGAAAACTATTGGACAATGGCAACCGTAGTGTTTGACGCGAACAAAGCGAAAATGGACCAATTAGATATTCTAGATTTGCCAGCCATGAAGGAAGAGCAACTGCTCCAAATTAAATTTGACGAACCTTTGGATTCAGTCAAACAGCGAAAGTTTTCTTTAGTTGTACCATCTTCGGTAACAACCAACGCCTCAGAAAAGAAGTACACTACAGCAGCTATACCTGCTGCTGCGGCTCAACCCGAGGAAGTGCTGCCAGATGACCTGGAGGAGGTGGATACGGGAGAGAAATCAAAGAGATGCCGGTGGTGCTCAGTTTTCCTTTGTTGTTGTCGGAGACATGATGACAGTCTGTAGAAAGTCCAGAGATAATTCTATACGATGTTTAAAGTATTGTGAGCGTTATGCCAAAAAGTTTGCTATTTCGTTACGATCCTACGAATCGACCCTACCTCATAAATATAAACCACGTGAAAAACTCATTTCGTATTTATTTTCAAATTTAAGACGTAAATCACTTTATATTCTTGATTATTGCGGTTTGTTACGAAGCATTACATTTAAAATTTGGCAATTGAGAGATCATTTAAATGTCATTGGTACATTATTAGGTAGTTATTAGTTCTCATAATATCGATTCAAAATTTCAAGACACGAGATAATAAGTATAGGTATCTTACGATTAGATGAATAAGGTAAAACGAGGTACGATTTTCAATACAAGTCAAAAAACGAGAAGACATGAATGAAGGATAAAGTATACAATAGAATCTCCATCTTTCAAAAATAGACTATCTCCATTATTTTTACGCAATAAGGTACTCTAAAGGATTTTTCCATTTAATATGCACTCGGTTCAAAGGCAGCTGAGTTTTGTATGCGATTTTTCAATCTACGGGATGTCTTTATCGCTCAATAGTCCAGGCAGCAAAGATTATTAGGAAAATCCTGACTGCACTTATTTAGTTTTCATCAAGAACGTCTTGATATTGGAAATTCTTGGAAAAACAATAAAATTAGATCAACAATCAGTATAGTGTGCAGTGAAATCAGTGAGGTAACAAAGCACTTACCAAGAGGAAACAAGCTGCTAACAGTAGAGCCTTATGACCAACTTTCATGTCAAGCGGAAATTTGACTCCCCAAATGTCCCCAATTTTCAAACCAATTTCCTTGTCCTTGCCACCCCAATATTTGGCAATTTTCCCCACTAGCGCTCTGTCATCCGGAGTGAGAATATCGAACTCGCCTCCTTTGTCTAAGGAAAAGCTGAAGCAGTTTCTACTTGGGGGTCCTATTATATGGAGAATTTCTCTGCCTTCCCAGTCCCTCACGTAAAAATACGGAATTGTACAGTCTGTCCCTTGTTCAATTACTCCTAGGGTGTGTTTCGTCAATCTTAAGGTGATGTCCTGTCAGAGTGAGAAACACAAAATTTGACACGCTACCGCCAATTTAATCCAAAGGCAAAGCATTTACTATTTATTATTTTCGAATGCAGAATAACACGAGTAAAATTTACCCCTCCACATCCACAGCTTCTCGGCTCCCCGCACATCTGCGCAAAGTCAATTCAATTAGAATCGGTACCACATAATATCCCATATAATGTTAGTACCATTCCAGACATGCCATTGCGTCGTTTTACCTTCATAACTTCCTTTCTGTACATTCCCGACCTGATAAAGAAGCTGATATCAAATGGTTTCGTTCCTCTGCAAAAAGCCCTTGTACTTGTATCCGTTAGTTCATCAGCCATAAATATCTTGTCTCCGTCACTGTTCAAAACCTAAATTCAGGAGGAACAATGAATGAATAATGAATGGATAATTTTGGCTGTCAACATTTCGTGTGTCAAAGTGTCGTCATACTTTTGAATGCCCGTTTTTACCTGGTAATGCGTTTCAACTGTCCGGTAAACTGCGAAAAATCGCAATATCCAATTAAAGTGCAATCAGACACATAATTCTACTACCAAGATAATATATTGTTGTTAAAATAAAAACTCTGCATGCGTGTCAACTATGAACAACATCATGAAGTACATATTAAGGTACTTATATAGCGCTCAGTTTGTAAATAAATTTTGAAGCTCTACATTTAAAAATTATTATAAAACCATAATAAAGCAACGACGAGTGTCATTTGGTTGTCACTTAATTAGACTTTGTGTCAATAAGCTGTACCATGATTTCAGTATGAATGTTACCATTTTTTCTAATGTGTGTAGCGGAAGGTGAAAGAAAATACAGTTAGATCGTTACTAATGTGTAAAGGTTTCAGAATGCAAAATTCTATTGTCCGTACGTACGTACGTGTATATTGGCCGCTATTATTATTATACTCACCGGAGCTGCCGTGTTAGATACTAATGTAATTCAATGAAGCTCTAACAATAAGTATACGTTCTACGTTTGCCGCAATAGTAAATTGTTAGCTATGGTTGTGTTGTGAGCGACGAGGACGTAAAAATGTAAGGTAAAAGAGTATAGTAGTACAAACATTCAATTGGGAGACCTGACTGCTTAATGAACAGGTGTTGAGTCTTCTGCAATGCTTCGAGACCTTCGGGAACCTCTGCAATCATGCATAAAATCATGGGATGAAGCTGATTGCTTATTTATTATTATTATTATGCCGCGTTGGCACACATTCATGAAGTTGAAAAACAAATTTTGGAAGACATCAGGGACAAATAGGTTGGGGCCGGTCATTCACGTTTTCAATTAAGCTTCTTACCAGGTACTCCTTCAGGCTTTATTTCCTTGACTGGTTGTTGGGTTATAATTCCTCCATCGACGGGATAACCTGGAAAAAGAATGTATATAAATTCGGATTTATTGTGATGGAGCAAAATGTATGAATGCGAGTATCTTTAACAATATGTCTGCAAGTTTGAGCTCTTACTCATACCCCGATTAAGTTCCGCCGGGTGTATGGAGTTTGATTTGCTGGATTTCCGGCTAGACGGTGTTGGCCAATTTGCCATGATAATTTACAAGAAGTTGTGTGTGGGGATTGCGCAACACGAGTGTACTCAGACTCAAGGCTAATGTTCTTGATTTTACTAGGCATACATTTCTTTCAGTATCAGTTAAGTATTTACCACACGGATTGATGCACTGAGCTTAGAGCAGTATTTTATTTTGTGGTATCGTATGGACATGGACACTCATGGATTTAGGGTTGAAAAAGTTTTTGCAAAAATGCGACGATTGTTTAGACATGTGTGTGGTTATGTGTGTAGGATATGATTAATATGGTTTATGAGGAAGTCAATTTTTTTCTAAACTCCGCTAAACACAGGGACCCATTTCATTTCAGGGTGCAGTCTTACAAAATCATTTAAGTTTTAAGGCTGACAATAAGTTGTGAATTCCGAGAGACAGAGAGAGAGAGAAAATATAAACGTATGCTTAGAAGGAGGAATTCTAGGAAGTCGGATTCGATGCTTGATCCTAGGAATTTTTATTTCCCAACAATATTAATTGAGCGACACTGCATCTGCTTTCAAATATCTTGTCGGAATTCCACACAAGTTAAGTTGTGGATCAACCCATTCGTCACTGTAAAAACTGTTGCCATTCTCACTGACAACCTCCCACTGATCGCAATAGGGATAGTGGAGTCGTATGAAATCTAGAATCCCCTAACAGTTCCTCTTCCTGTAGGAGTTCAATTATGAGCGGAAATCTTATGAAAAGTTTGAAATTCTGCAAATAAACTGTAAATAAGCTGCACTTAAACATTAAATGCGACAGTATTTTAAAACGATTATCAAAAGCTTATTAGAAGTTCACCACTAGTAGTGTAAAAAGTCTGTCAATGTGTGTGATCCACGATGCCACGTCAAATCCTAAAGGACCACCATTCAATCTCTTACCTATTTGCTCACGATTCGATGAAGGACTAAGATATGAATGATTTGGGAAAATTGGTTTATCCCTTGGTCAGCTTCATTCCGTCTTCCAGCCTCTTGCATTATAGCAGTGAAGTATTTTGCGTTTAAGATGTACGGCATTGAACGGAAAGCAAGGCGGGTTGCCCCATAACCTCATACTTATACGCCATGTTTCACGCAATGGAAAAGAAAATTGTAAAGAGGTTAAGCGTTGTTACAGTAAAAAATACATTGAGTAGCGTGGTGTTGGTGTCATGCAAGCAATTTTCTCCGAGAAACCAAACGTCCCGAATTTGCTAAGCGTGAACAGAGCAGCAAGCAGGCATAATATCCCATAAAAATCCATGCATATAATATACACTTATTTATGCCTTTCTCTGCTTTTTATATAGACTTGCAATGCGAAAGAAAGTAAATCTGGCTAATAGCTCGAGCCGCAGAGCACAGTACGCCCTTTACATTATTTATACAAATCTGCATTGTAACTTCCAGTTCCATGCAGTCATAGTCATATGGAACCACACCGCAGTCCGTCAAAATCAGCTATTCGTGCAAGTTTCCGTGTTTCCTTTTACAGGGAGAATACTTCCTATAATGTGGTATGCATACATTAACTTTTTTATGTTGGAATGGAACTGAAATAGTGTATGATTCCAATATAGAAAATTACATTGGAGAAAGAAAATTGTCGGAAAAGTAAAACTTTTTCTTGGCCTAGTTGCATAGAACTCTCGCGTGTACCGACATATGGGGCCTTTTGTGCACCTCCAATTTAGGTTGTGTGAGGTTATATAGTCCAGCATGACAGAAAAAAATGTACATAAAGCAGACCCAATGCTGTGGCAGTGGCATTAGCCGGTGATAGGAAAATGGATGGATGTTGTGGCAGAGAGCGAACTGAAGGATTGCAATGATGTGGCACTTCTTTCCACGCGATTTTATACTTTCATTTTTTCGCTGACATATAACATGTGTGTGCATAACTACAACGAACGGGAGACTTGTGGATTTGCATACCAGGAATGACTCGCCACTCTTCTCGCCAGTCACTTGTTCTTGTACCGATTAAAAAATGAGGTTATGAGAAATGTGTGGAAAAGTGGAGACCTAGTTCAACTAGTGATCAGAATCTTTCATCGCCTGCATAGAATAAAAATGACCTTCCGTTCAAGTTGTAAACGCTATAAAAGAGGCACGCGGACAGAAAGCAATGATTAAAAAAATATATAGGAGATCATAATCCCGTGAAAAATTGTGTTAATTGGGTGCTTAGCACGTTTTGTCCGGATTAACTTCACGCATATGACGATGTGTAATCCAAAAGTTAGCGTTAGTCATTTTTATTACTAATTCTAACTCCCACCAACACACACTCTGAAACAAAACTCGTCTTGGAAAAATCACATTTCTAGGTACGAACACACAAAATTTAACAAACTAGGAAACTTGAAGAGTGAGTGCGTGGGTAAAGCATTTAACTGGGTCATGAGTCAGGAGAGTGAAAGCGCAATCTATAGCAAGTATTTTAATCGTGACTCATACACACGTCATTATCACCAACATCTTATTAATTTTAAAGCTGTCGTATGACTCCGTATTTGTTATGTAAAAAATGGCAATTCATATGCACCATTACTAGATTTGAAGTTTGAATTTGCGTTTCCAGTGTTCTGCCTAGTTTCCTTTTGAGTCCATTCCAAAACGGATATTATTTTCCAACACTTCCCAGGCATGCCATGTTGGACGTCAGATCTATGTCAGACAAGTATATTCCTATGATTTAACTGTGCTATTTTCGCAATTATATATTTTGCGAGAAAGCAGGGAAACGGTCGACCAATGCAACATTCGTGGCTAATCCTACCTGAGTTCTAGTGAGTGGCCTTACTAGGTTTTCTTGTACATTTCCGCAAGAAGTAAAAGTATGCCGCGTTATTAAGGACATTTCTAGGAATATAAAATCTCCAGGATTTCCATTTAATTGATTAAAGTCATGTAATAAACGGAGATTGAATGCTGTATCCAAACTTCCGCATCAAGTAGATTTACGAGTGCCGTATCTGGATCCAAATGTAAATCCAATTTGCCGAGTCACCGACTGCGGAAAAATATATAACTCATCTCAGGACCAAAAAAAGTTAATGTATTAATGTATTCTGGGGAGCCAATGGTACAGAATTTCAAGGTGATCACACCATTCCTCGTTTCCAGATTTAGATTTTCCGCAGTAACCTTTAGCTAATAGAATACAATATACAATCGCGGTCTACCACAACTTCAACCCTTGAAGTGTATATTTAAACATGAGTGTGTGTGGAGTTTTTGTTCCATCCCTTCATGCTCACTACTGCGTGCAATGGATATCATCACTATTATCAGACCGAAATGGAGGAATTCCGAAAGGGAAATGGATTTTGGAGTATGCTGATCCCAAACGTGATACATGAATGCATAATGATGACGAAGGAAATGTAAATGGAATGTTTATAAGTTTGTCTGTGAGGTGGAATCTTCCATGTACTCCATGTTTTGTATTCCGCAGTAATAAAACGTCGAGAGATAAGACGCAGTATAAAAATAACAAATTACGCTGCAGTATGAAATATTTTTAGATGGTGCTGACAGAGCGGTGGAGAAGGGATCTAGAATTTGCGATATACATATAAGTATTATAAGTACAAAAACTGACATGATATGCATACTTGATTACAAAATGCCTTCACATTTGTTTAGTGATTTTGGTGTTTTCAATACATATAGGTAATCAATCGTTTTAAATCTGACAAGTAGTTAGTCTATATGTAAACAGTAGGAAAGTGTGAACTTTTATCCATAACTGTAATTGTGGTTTTCATGCTTTAGTAATCGTTTATGTCATATTTGCCTTCGCACGTGTATGCCACCATTGCCATCACGCAAGTGTACTAACCTTACTTTTACTTTCAATTAATAATGGCATAATTAATGAGAAATATGTTTCTCGAGCATGAGTTAAGGATGAAATACACTCATCACTGGCCTATTTGAATACAACGCGAACGCGAGATGATTGACTATCTTATTGTGCAAGTTTCACAGAGAGCATATATTTGTGTATCAATGATATGATAATTTAATGCAACTTTCAATTAGAAATTAAAATGAGATAAGTATGATTTCTGAAGACAAACTATAAATACCGTTAATTGTGTCGTTAATTGAGCATCCACGTGCCATCGGTTCGTGCAAAGATTTATTTCACTGCCATTACAAGTTAGATAATACTTTTCAAGTACAATCATGTTCAAGTTAACTTTGCGGTTCATAGCGTTGGTCCTAGGCTGCCAAATAGTTTCCGCACGAATTCTCCCCGGGCGGCAGCTCCCCTCATTCCCCATTCCTATACCACAGCCTACCACAACAGAAGCAACTACGCAAGCTGAAGAGGAGACAACTGTAGCACAGGAGGAGACCACTGTTGCGACAGAAATGTCAACTTTGTCCGATGCTGAGCAAGAAACAACCACATCAGAAAATCAAGAATACAACCCAGATGAAGGGATAACCGTTGGACCTACCAACCCTGAACAGCCAGAGGGTGACCATTTCAAACCAATCCCAGGAATTCCGGAGAAGCCCGAAGTCACAACAGAGGCCCCAATTGAGACAACTAGTACTGAGCCAGAGGCAACACCGGAGAATGAACCTGAAACAACCACACAGCCGAACCAAGAATACAATCCAGATGAAGGGATAACGGTTGGACCCACCAACCCTGAGCAGCCTGAGGGCGACCACTTCAAACCAATCCCAGGAATCCCTGAGAAGCCCGAAGTCACAACAGAGGCCCCAATTGAGACAACTAGTAGTGAGCCAGAGGCAACACCGGAGAATGGGCCTGAAACAACCACACAACCGAACCAAGAATACAATCCAGACGAAGGGATAACCGTTGGACCCACCAACCCTGAACAACCTGAAGGTGACCAAAATAAGCCAACGCCAGAGACTACAACCGAGACAATCAACGAAACAACAACCGAATGTGGGCCGGATGAAACCAGTGAGTCCGAGCAGCCATCTTATCCCCAAGAGCCTGTTACGGAACAAACCAGTAGTACCAGCAGTAAGCCAGAGGACACCACTACTCATGTCACATCCACTACAACACGGGCACCCTCAACGTCATCCACTTCCACTACCTTTGAACCGGAAACCACTCCAGCTGAAGAATCCACAACTACAATGAAACCCACGTTGGTTCCTACATATTATCCAACTCCAACAACGCCTTGTTACAAACCTTTTTGCAATGGTGGATGAGCGGGGAGGAGCCTCTAAAAAATTACACAAAAATTCAATTAAGTATGTACTAGGCTATCAATTTAATGCCCCAGAGTCCCATTGCACTACTGGATAACACAAGTGCACCATTACTGTTATCATTTATAATAATTATAATAAATTTTAATATTTTAAGCCTACAATTATAATTTTTACGAGTGTACTGGGTTACAAAAATGATGAAAATTATTTGTTTGGTTCTTGCCTCTTGCTCTGAATGATTTGTTGGGATACAGGGAACATGAGGTATTTGAGTAGCTTTGTACGCCAACTAAAATACCTGACTTCCTTGTTTTCCGAGATTTGTGTACCGAGGTGTTGGATACCAGGGCATGTCTATTTTTCACCACCAGTTACCCCCATCGCACCCCATTTGTTATGACTGTGTACCATTTAAAGGTTGTGGTAGGTCGTATACCTAAAGAGATGAAGGTCTAGGAAAATGTGAACTGTTTTGCATAAGTGCATGTAATTGCGGTTTGCACCCTAACCATACGTTATATTTGCCTCCACGCCAATGCAACTACCTTACTTTTAATCATGGTAAGTATAATTAATAACAAGTGACATGTTTGGAGTATGCGTTAAGGATCAAGTACAATCATCACTGGCTTATTTGAATACAACGCTATTCAGATAGTTTATATTACCTATGCAAGTTTCAGAGAGAGCATATATATTCAATAGTGCATGCATATATTAGTAGGTTTTAATAGTATAATTCAATGCAACTTTCAATGAAAAACTAAATTGAGATGATTTCAGAAGACAAACTATATAAATACCATTTACTCTGGCGTTATTTGAGCATCCACGTCCAATCAGTTCGTGCAAAGATTTATTTGACTTCCATATTGAGTTAGATAATAATCTTGAAACCATCCTCAAGTTATCTTTGACTTTGCGGTTCATAGCGCTGCTACTAAGCTGCCATATTGTTTCCGCACGAATTCTCCCCCGGCAGAGCGACTATTTCAAACCAATCCCAGGAGTCTCTGAGAACCCCGAAGTCACAACGGAACCTACAATTGAGACAACTAGTGGTGAACCACAGCTAACAACAGAAAGTGAACCTGAGACAGCCACACAATTTCAGAACAACCAGGACCAGTGGATACCCGTAGGACCCACCAACCCTGAGCAACCTGAGCGCGACCAATATAATCCAACACCAGAGACCACAACCGAATGTGGGGAGGACGAATCCAGTGAGTCGGATCAGTCACCTCACACCCAAGAGCCTGTTACGGAACAAACCAGTAGTGGCAGCTACCAACCAGGGGATTCCACTACCACCTCGGAACCTGAACCGGAAACTACTCCAGCTGCAGTTGAAGAATCCACAACTACAATGAAACCCGCGCTGGTTCCTACAACTCCTGCATATTCAACTCCTAAAACGCCTTGTTACCCTTTTTGTAATGGAAGGTGAGCTGCGGAGCCTCTGAAAATTTTTACAAAATTCAATTATGGACTAGGTAATCATTTTAATTCCACATTGTTTCCCTACACATAAAGTCTTAATGTTAATTTTTTGCGGGATTCAGGTTCGGTTGATAGCATGTTTTCCATTTCAGATTTGTCATATATACGTATGAGTATTAATTTATCATGTTCCGAATCTAATAAAAATATTCGATTCCGACTTTCAGTTGACTGCATTTGCTTATTCAATGCATAAATGAAATTCCTTGAATATAGATATTTAGCATCAAACAAAGTCAAATGTGGATGTGACGTAAATGTCAGTGATACTCCTTTTGTACATACATATTTAACATTCAGCCTGATGTGAGTGCAATGAACATTACAATCTTAGCATTTAATAATAATAATTATAATAATAATATTTACTTTGATGGTCTACACGTCTACCTACTCTGATGTGTTGTTTCCGCAGTCTGGTAATGATACTAATTAAGTACAAATATACGATATATGAGATGATTGTGCTTCTTCTCGGACTCGTCGACCCTGTGATTATTAATGATGTAGAAGTGGTAGGCGGTAGGTATCATGAACACTAAATAATAATATCACAAAAATCCCCTACGCCTAAATCGTCAGTACTTGAACCGTGTAAAAGTGTTCGTTTACGTGGACTAGCCATAATAACGCTCAAGTGAAATAATAATATTATGTTTTAAGTCAATCCTTCCGGGTTGAGGAAATGTGTTAATAATATTCAATTATAATGTAGAACAGTTCGAGACTCCGTCCGGGTGGCTACCGTATTATACTTTATGGTAGGTTCGTGTGTCAAGCAGATAGTAGTGAATGAAATGGAACTCTACTTTTGTAAAAACTAATACATCTATATAGATCTGTATTACAGCTAATATAATTTATGTTGGAGGTGTTATTTATGGTTTACAAAACAATTTGCTGCGACTGAAATGCAATCAATCCGATTTACATTTTATTTAATTCCGATGGCGAAAACTGTTATACAGTACATCATCCAGTTTTGTTCTCATCCAGTGATCACCGTGTTGGTGGATGTAGTGTATATATATTTCTGTTCTGGGTAACTTACC
Organism: Dicranocentrus wangi; assembly: GCA_036850665.1. Lineage (NCBI taxonomy): Eukaryota > Metazoa > Arthropoda > Collembola > Entomobryomorpha > Entomobryidae > Dicranocentrus > Dicranocentrus wangi. The sequence continues at coordinate 19,025 of JAANSN010001162.1, read as the reverse complement.
CTACTTAACCTTATTGTGAAAGGTGGTCGAATTAATGAGAAATGCTTTATTAACCCATTCTGGCATATTTGAATATAGAAAGTATTTACAAGTAAATTGGATGATATTATTATGTAAGTATAAGAGAAAAAAAGCATACAAATGAGCATCATTAGATGATAATCATGATTAAGTGCAGCAACATTTTAATTAGAAATTAAAACGGGACTGTTATGATAACAAGGGATTTACTATAAATACCCTTAAAAGTCGTTAATTGAGCATCCAAGTGTGAATCAGCTTGTGAATAGCGCACATTATTTAGCTGCCGAATTAAATCCATTGTTGGAAATATCCTAAAAATCATGTTGAAGCTAACATTACGGCTCTTAGCGTTGGTGCTATGCTCCCAAATAGTTTGTGGTCGGCAATTTGCCCCACCAACAATCCCACCGATTCCCGGTGCTCCTACCACCGCACCACCTGCTGGAGAGGAGACAACGGTAGCCGCTGAGACCACCGCAGCACCAATCTCTGATGCTGAACAAGGAGCCTCAACTGAGACTTCGGAGACCACTACAGCTGCACCAGAAGAAACCACGAAACCGGTGATTCCAGAAGTACCCCCAACTCCCTGTATTCCTCCACTATGCAGTGGAAGATAAGCGAGGCGCCCACAAAGCTCCTGAAGAACTAATCACTTGAAAACCACACAGTTTCACAAATCATTGGTATCCACCTCCATTCCAATTTATTTAGAAAATGAATATGTAGCTTACATCTTTCTTAAACAGGTTGACACAAAGTATTCAATTCTTTGTATTCTGTACAATAATTCATTTTCTAATTGTAATTTCAGAAATTTTATATTGCACCTGTAAAATTTTTTAAATTTTAAATCTGAAAATAATATTAGATTCGGATTTTTGAGTTGTAATTTACTGAACATCATGTTACTACCTTATTACATATTTCTGCATGTATTTCGATAAATTCGTTAGTTGCGTTACACAAGCATAATATTCTAGTTAAACTGGCAACCTCATTCCAAGAACCCGTTGAAAAACAACATAACCAATCAGCATTCAGCTATGTAGACTCATGAATCAATATACAATAATTCCTTTCCCTTTGGCAAAAAAAGACAATTTTTGCCACAAATTACAAAGTATTACTGAAACGGTTGTTGGCAAACACCACCGTGAAGCATCTCCCGCTGGGGAAATAATGTCGCTCAGTCAGTTTCTCCAATCTATTTTTAAAACCATAATATTCCTGAACATGTCACAAAACCTTACAAGAAAACCTAATTATTTTTTTTCACATTTTCGTACAATGAAAACACCGTTTCACCGGATGGCACAGAAAAATATGATAATCAATTACCTTATGTACCATTTCCAAAAGTATGTATATAAATACTACCAAGAAACAACGGGACAGTATAATATGCACACTTTCTCTCACTTGAAACGGACTTAATGAGTATAGTGTATAGGTATGTATATATATAGACAATATACAACATTATCACTTTCTACAACTTTTCCTTCTCATTATGCCATCCATTTCACATTTTATTTGTGAGAAACCGGGTGAACTTTCAGAATACTCCCATTAGAAAACCATACTTGATTATATTACCTTTACTCATGAATTTTTCTCTAGTTTGGCATTCGTAAGAAAGTTTTATTATTAATGAATTCGAGTATATATAAGTAGTTGTCACATTAGATGAAACGTAAACTAAATGTTTGTAAACATACGTAACAAATAGGATATTTACATATACCGACATATATTATACCCTTTTTATACATTTTCAGAACAGTTACAATTCGCTCGGATAGCATGGCTAATACGTTTTTATTTATGATCTGTTGACGGTTACATTTTTTCATATTTTTTAGGTTCATCCACCTAAGTTTAATGCAAAATCGAAATCAAATCCATTATTAAGGAGTGCGGAGCAATCCTTTATTATTTTCTGTAGAAAGCATACATAACCTTTTCGCTCAGTTTGTTTCGACATACGAAACATGTTTGCTTTGGTTGTCCGTTATTGAAAAACAATAAAAACTTGTTAATAAAATGAAAAAAGCACATCAAATCATAGTTTTATAAGTAGCCTTCTCGGTCTCGAGGGTTGCTTATTGTTTAGTCGTAGTGCCAGTCGTACTCGGGCAGCTCTAAATAATAATATTTCAATGAATGAAAATAGGTTGATCAAAACAGTCTTTTTGTAACAAAGCTGCGTATTTTGCAGTCTGAAACACAGTCAATTCTGTGCAGCCACTCCATCATTGTTCAACGAAGAGCAAGCCTGAAACTCATTTTCCGTCTGGCCTTTATCCTTTTTGCTTTGTTCTCCAGTCTTTTTTATGACAGTAGACATGCCACGTACAGCACACGGACTGGAATCGAAGCAGTCTACTGTTCTTTATGTACCTGAGCGGGTCGTGGGCATGCATGCCATCTACAGAAAATGGTAACACCGGATGTCGAGAAATAATATCTGAACCTCTGTCGAGCTTTCCACCAGCAGCACCAGCAAGTCCTTTGCTCGTTTCGCTGTTCCCTGCTGTTCCCTCTTGTAACAAGCACAAGCCACATAGTGTAACATGATGAATAAAAGATGAGATGGAAATATTTGTTTGACACTCTTATGATGTTCGTGATGATGATATTGACGAGAAGCTAGTCTAATTCAAAAAGGCCTAAGGGATCATCAGTAGTATTCAGCTCGAATAAATCTCCAGCAGTTTCCGAAGCCGGTTCCACGGTTGGGGATGACGAGTCATGCTGCTCCTCAATGAAATAGATGCCTACAAGGATGAATACGACGAGGCTGAAAAACAGGATGGAGAACCAAATCCAACAGGCCGTCGACACGCCGCCACCAGTAGACTTGTGATAGAATTGATATTCCTGAATGAAAAAAGAAAGGAAAATGAAATAATATATGTACAGCTTTGGAAAACAGGAGACGACACATTAGCCCTAATTGCGTCCCTTTCAGCTTGACTACTTACTACTAATAATTGTAAGAACTTACTAGGAGGAAAACTGCTGCTAAAAGTAAACACTTCGTTTTGATGTCCATTTCCGGGTGGAAACTTAGAATGTAAACTTCTTCCGCTTTCATCTGTTCCTCGTCTTCGGTTGGAAATGTAAGCCATTGTTTCCTGATTTCCCCTACGAAGCTCGTTTCATCGGTTAAAAAGACCTTGAACTCTGGATTATTCGGGATCCCTTTGGAGTATGTGTCTTCAGGACCTATTATTATTATTATTATTATTATTATTATTTATTCATTGTCCAAGCATACTACAATTTGACGGTTAACATGTATGGAACAGCAAAATCCTAGAAATTTTCCCACCTATTATTTTAATAACTTTGACGCCCGTCTCTCCCTGTATATTATACGTGGGCGTGAATGAGCAAAAAACATCCTCTTGTGAAATCCGTCCCACTTGCTTCCCGTCCCGTTTCACAACAGCGTGCTGAAAAGTTGGAGGAAAAGAAAGTGAACAAAATAAAAAATCATCATTCTCCTAAAAGTGCATAGGTACCTGCTTGCCTTGCCTGCCGTCGTCATTCAAACTATATTAGTCTAAAATGGAGTGAGCACTGACTGACTGAACGAACTGAACTATAATTTATTTAAATGGAGTCAACTCCAGACTCCAAATTCTCGACAAAAGGATAAGGGCGTAAGTGCTTCATTGTTCCTCGCTCAATTTCATTGATCTATTCTCTTCCCCCCGTGTGGATAGGCGGAGCTTTTTATTATTATTGTCGTATACAACTTTCTCTTTCTTCATACTCGTTATTGAATCAAGCGAGGTCGGTCGCGGTGAAAATGTAAAGAACTATCAACTTCAGCCGTTGCACAAGGATCGACGAGACATGCCTCTATATATCCTCAATATTCTCTTTTATTAGATCAAAAAGCAATTTCTTTGAGATGCTTTTATGTTCGCATCTGTCCTTTAAATCAATACGGCTCCTTACCCCTTTCACTCGATTGTGTCCAGGTTGGCCATCGATTTTAAAGATTTCTACGTAGTCATAATCCAGCAACATCAGGTTGAACGGTTGCTGCACCCCCTCGAATATGATTCCCTGATATTCGGTTGCGTCGATTGCAAAGAAAATTGGCTGGCCGGCTTTATTTAAGATCTCGAATTGATTGCCTAATTCAATATAAGCTGGAAAAATGAGAAGAAGAAAAAAAATAACAGTTTCTATATAAAACGTGTTTCCTTTTCCTCCTGGTGGATGTGCTCATTGGCACAAACAAAATTTCATCATTCATATTATTTCATATTTCATGGCATATATAGCATATAAAGGCCACGAATAAAAGAAATTGATGCAACAAATGAAAAATTATTGAAGGATAAATGATAATGGATATTTATAGAGGCTGAACTAAAGCTCAGCTTGCGGGCACAACCAAAACTGCTGAGGAAATCAACAATTCATTTATTCCGAGATTCCATTCAGAGATATAAGTAGGAAGTAGGTTATACTTATATTCTAGCCTCTCTGTCCCACAGGCATTCCATTAAAGTCATTTTATTAGTTGTTTCTATCAGATAGCTGCAAATGAATTAGGAGGGAAGGGATGATGAGGTTCGGTACAAAAGGATAATGTCCAAACCATGCATGTCCACCTTTAGCTTTTCAGGACTTTTCGGCTGGAAGGAAAAAGGAGAAAGGAGATTTCCCTTGTCCTTCTACCAGATAGACCGTGAGAGGAGTGGAGTAGACATATAACAAGGACGGTGATGATGGAAGTGACATTGATATAACGCGAATAACCTTTTTTCCCTTGGAAAAGGATGACAACGATGGAATTGGATTGTGTATTATTGCTATTGCTTTGTAGTGTGTAGGGGAGGGACACGAAGCGTTCTGTGCCAGAAACGTAGGTATTAAAGCTTTTCGTCTTATACTTGAGATACATAATATCGTGCGATTAATGCCACTTTTAATACTGTTGTGCAGTGATCGTTTGCGTGCTTCTTAAACTACCCAAGTTGAACATGCGTGTAAAATATGGGTTTCGTGGACACTACATTCCTACCTTTTTATTTATTTTTCCTCTATAAAATCGTTCTTGGCTTCCAGCGGTGGTGCTGGTGTTGTTGTCTTAAGTTCAATGAGAATAATATTGAGAATGAGAGCAGGGAAGGGAAGGAGTGTGCGAGACCATGTAATAAAAAATACTTGTAGAGCTCATATAGGTTGGTAGGTAGGTAGATAGCACAGCTTTTGTTGGACTTTAGAGTGACATTGTTTGCATGCGAGTAAACACACAAGCACATGGTATTAGTTCCACAGGCTGGTTGGTTTGGTTGGTGACTCTACTCACTGATTCCAGTTGGCGTGTCGTTACAGTCACAAGTATTCCATTTTACAATCACCATTCACTTTTATTTACTTAGCAATATAAACAACGGTGGAGCATGCTGGATTTATGCAAATAGCCGGAGAAGTTAGGGGATGGGATACACAAAGCGGAACGAACTTTTCGGTAAACAGCGAGTGAGAGAGAGAGAGAAAGAGCGACATATATATTATTATGAACCACCGAAAAAACGGGGTTACACTTTGCTCCCATATTGAGACACAAGCCATGTTTTTTAATTTTATATTACAAACCTTCCCACCATTTGCAGGTGAACCTTGCCTTGCTCGCATGCAAATTCAAATAACAGTAACCTACTATAGTATACATCATTCGAATATTTAATTTAGGTTATCACGACAATGAGGCTCAATTTGAAAATAAGCCGTATATCTTTTTCCACGAAATTTCATCATTGCTCCCGGCGTGCATGCTCTACCCAACCCAAGCATATATTTACATCAAAAAGATTAGGCCAACTGCAAAAAAAAAACTTATATATATTTTTTCACGACCATCACTTTGCAAAAAGTAGGTTTTGGCCGGAGTATAAGTAGAAACACCAAACGGGAAAAAGTGAGTCTCAAGTGAATGAGTCAAGTTGTTCTTCCCCTTGTCCTATTCCCCACTTCACTCTCACATAGGGTTCCACCAGGCAACTTCTCCAATATAATAATAATGGCCAGTTGGGTTCTCTCAAACTTTCACTCAACGACCAAAACTACTGCAGTGCAGTTCTTCTCGCTCCCAGAGTGGAGTTCGGAGTGGGATAAAAACTAAAGCTACATAAATGCCATTTTAGACACGCTTTCTTTTTCTTTATATATAATCACATGTACATTAGGAGGAGTAGTGGAGGGACGCATTTAAAAATAAGTATAATGTGATTTCCCCACTAAATCCCCTCCTTAGCTATTTGTATAAGATATACAATGTATTTATATCTCTGGTCAGTGTCGTGCCAAAAAAATTGAATGGAATTGGAAAACCCTTGTGTCTCCTCCTTCCAACTCAACTTTTATAGTTTTCTCCTCTACACTCCTCTCTCACCCATGGACTACTTTGTATATGTGGCTAATAATCTGATATGAATATCAATCTAGGAACTCTGCCGAGTCGCGAGTGACCAGAGAGGACGAGTGCCTTATAAAACCCATTTGATGCAATTCTCAATTTCCTCTTGGCCAAAGCAATTTTATCGAGTGGGTATGAACTCCGGTAATAACTGTGTTTTTCACAGTCTACAATTGGAGCTGGCTATGTGACAACAACATATTGTGTTACATATGTTCACAAATTCGCTGCTTCTCCATGTGAAGCATTTATTTTGTGAGCGTATATATATATTTTTTTCCACACTAGGTCTCACGCAGGGTTTCATTAAAAATGACAAATGTACTCTTGCAGAGGGATAATAATAGGTGTCTTGTTGGACAGAAAGGGTTATTTTGCGTGGACAAGTTTTATTCAATACACATTACAATCACCGACAGGTTATGTTCCCATATAATATTGGAGGTGAAACCAATACTAGGAAAATGATATTATGTGTTGTTAGAAAAGGAACAAACAAAAACAGATTTCGATTTCGTTTATGACATCAGCATGGAGTCAGTCGGATATTTGGGTTTATTTTGAAAATCGATTTCCTCGGCAGATAAAACGGGAAAGCTGTGTGTATGACCATAAATAAGCGTCTATTAAGCGTAACACAGATTAAACTAAAAGAAAATAATACACAATTTCATGCTTTTGTTTTTCTCTGCGTCATCATATTTTCCAGATTTTCTTATTCAACGAAAAAGGAATCTCATTTATTAAAATAGTATATATATACATTGTACTTACGTAACAATGGTTTAGAAGCTTGTTTCACAAAGACCCGTTCCGCATTTCTTAGCTCCCTGACTCGCTCTTGAAACGAAGCTGTAAGGAAAATGAAAAGACAAGGAAGATAAAATATTGCAAGAAAAAATTCTCAACAAGAGTCGCATCGTTAGCAAGGCTGGGAAACCAGGCTTACAGACTTGGTATTTATGGGGGAAATTTCGTGTTTGTTTGGAAAACAGCGGTGCTCAGTTTGCCGGAATTTACACACAGAGTAACAAACTATAAGTGATTTAATGTTTACATATCAACTTTGTGTATATATACAACACGTATGTTTTTAGTGGTGTGGGATGGTGAGATTGCGATGGAAAACGGAAGGAAAGGGGTTCTTGCTATATTTGAGTGAAAATTATGCGGCAGTTTTTTGCATAATGTGGAACATGAATATAATTTACGGCAACTACATGACTACCACTTTCTAATATACTTTCAAGAACTACCGACCTACCTCCGTCTCGTGCCCTTACGTACCGCCGGCAATACCACCACGGAAAAGCGAATGGGAACGAGGAAGATGCATTAGTATTTTATGATTATGATAACTACAAAGGATATTACTTTTTCTCCTCTTATAAACAGAGTCAGAAATGGTGTACATTATGTAGATCACATGCATTCCAGCAATTGCGTATAAATGTGGCCATGTTCCATTTCACCGTAATGTCTCCCTTACACATCCACATTTATGCACTTCCGCTAAATCCATCCAGGGTTTTCAGTTACCGCCTCCAAGATGATATCAGAATAGAATAGGTATATTGCACAATGGGACTGCAAGAATATCTTTGAGTAATACAGGAAAACAAAAGGCTTTTATGGAGGGGAAGAGAGAGAAAGGGCTAGTCTTATTTTCATTCTCGGCCTTTGTTCTTCCTACTTAATGAAGTTACTTTAAAACAAAAGGTGTACATAAAGGTAGGTGTAGTTTACACGTTTCATACTACACATTTACATGCAGCTCACAGAAGAGTCTGTAGAGTAGACTGACTGTGAGTTTGCTTTGCAGACTGATATTCTGAAGAATTCATAGTTTAGTTTTGTGGTCTTATACAAAAGATTTACCTTGTTAGTATGATTTCCTTGTGGGTACCGCAAACTAAATGAAATTTCTCGAATCACTTCAGCATGCACTTCTCACGAAACACTCTCTCTGTGCAAGGGTACAAGACAGGAGAAAAGGAGGAAATTGAACTCACAAAGAACAAGTTCGTATGCCTGTCGGCTTTTTTGTTCAGCATAGAACAAACTCATCAAATCAAGTTAAAGACTACATGCATCTGACGCAGGAGTCATCGGGGCTTCTGAATATTATATCCTACACTTTCCCCTGCCCTAGTCTGTATCAAATCATCCGATTTACAAATGCAAAAGTGGGTATCCTACGACTTTTACTCTCCGGAAGAACATTCACAGTGGAGAGTTTTTTATATGTACGTCGTACCTACTCTAATTGTTCATCTATCCGGCAAGGATGAAATTGAAAGCAGAAATGATTGATACAAGCATGTGGTGTAAAGGGGTTTTACAGCTACACGGAAACAGTCTGGTTGGTCAAACTCTGTGGAAATGTGGCAATAAAAACAGAGTTTTGTTGGATCATTATCAGTCTGTAAAAGGAAGGATTGGTTGAATAAAAATGGTGGTGAGGGTTGTGTTTGGAAATAGTTCACATATGGGAACTTATATCTATTCCGGAAACTGGAGCAAGCGCCAATAAAAAATATACAAGCATTGTTAAAAATGTATATAGGGTTTCCTTTTGATCGCGCTTATCTGATTCGAAAAAATTTATAGCTTAGTGAATAGTTAACTAAACTAAAGACTGCATATACGTAATGAATATACGTGATTTCGGTCGACCTCTAAAATATGTTGGTCGATTTTAAGACACAGTTTTGATCTGCATGAAGTATTCATTTACTAGATATTCTCGTACTTACCCTTAAATGGTTTAATCTTGAAATTTGTATCCTCATATATATCACAGGGAAATGGAACGTCATAATTTATTGACTCGATGTTATGGAAGCTCTCACAGTTTGCTGCAACCACTGCTCTCCGCGTGAGCAAAGGGAAATCGACCAAATTGAAGACAAGCACACGGGTTTCATTTCATGTTGTTGGTAGTGGTCAACCGGGTAATACGTGAGTGCATTTGTGTAATTATGCCGGAAAGAGATGATGGAGGTGGGTTCAAAGTGAGTAATGTCGAGTTGTTTAGTGTGGTAGAAAGTCGATTTTGAGGATAGATACAAGACATTTTAAAAAGAGAAAAAATGAGTTAATATTTTAATACTGTGAAAACTGTTCAAAATTACTATTGAAATTATCTACGTGACGTAGTCAATGCGAAAACTGCTGTACTCATACAAACCCAACAGTAGTATATGTTCACCTGCTCGTTTATTGATTGATTTGATGATATAAAAAATATGTTGATAAATCCATTATTTATTAATTGTGGGTAGCACATGTACTGGACTTTTGAAAAAAATAACACGAGCTTGGAAAACATAAACATGTTGCTTTGCATTGGCTATAGCAGTTTTATTTTTATCTTACAGGACATTCCCGTATTATATTCTGTTGTGCTAGATAAACCGTAAATGCGTCAAACGAAACGCAGGGAATTGCCAATTACGCTACGCGAGTTCGAGCTCTGCTACTCTTCCCGACATAATATAGCACTTTATTAGTTTAGCCGTAAAATTAAGATTAATCTCTTACTTTTTGGCTCAACAATTGGCGTTACTACATTCCTTTCAATCATCTTCCTCGCAAAGCNAGGTTCCTCTGCAAAAAAGATCTCTGCTGCTGCTCCGAGTGACTCTCGCAATCTGAGTGTAGATGCGGATCGTAGAGACGATGTTGATGATGACTGGAATGATGATGAATGTGAAAATTGTTATGAACTTTGTGAAATATAAACTTGTCATCTAAACTTTCTTTTGACATAGGGATGACAGCCTATGTATTCATCTGCGTTTCCACTGAGAAGAAGGAAAAAGTTGCCCTAAATATTTATGTCATCGTCACCATAAAAAATTTCGTCATGTTCGCCGTTCTCCCCTACAAAAATTTTTATTAGTCATTCTACCACCGTCGTGACTCTCCATTGTAAAAAAAAAACTTGAAGGTAAAGAACACATTACTTTTTCATACAGTTTGTTTTTTTACAGATTGCCTGACCTAGCCACTCGGCTCCTTTTCCGGCCCAAAATCATTCCACCTTTTAATGCATTCGGCGACTGGCTAACACCAAATCCATTCATTCTTTGAGATACGCTAAACCAACAGTGGGCCAATAAAAGATTCATAGTGTGTGTACACCATGCAGACAACCGCCTCAAACCGTAACCTTGCACTTTTTAAAACCCTCCACGATGTGGGCGGGTGCTGGATGGAGCCTAATGTGGTTGAATTCCTCCCAGTCCGGATGCACACTGAATAAATACTTAATCCCACAAGTGATGATGATTATCTGGCAACGATCGTTTTGGAAGTGGGTCTGTGAGGAGGAAAAATTTGCACCTTCCACTTTCACACTTTTTTTTATTTCTTTCCTACCACTGAACTCACGCCAACTGGAGAAGAAACAGACGAAACTTATCATAAAAACGATTCACACCGTCTAAAAACTTTTCCCCTTCTCTACTTTTCCTTCATTCCACATTCACGTTTCCCCGTATATACTTTTTTCCCCTGTATTGATATCAACCTCTTCTGAGATTCTCCCCGAGACGAAGACAAAGCACATGTATGAAACTGGAGCAGGAGAGACGCCAGCTTTATTCGTGATCATCACGACTCTCGTTGATGATGCTACTGATATTCCTGCCAGCTTTCACTTTGTACTGAACCGAACGAACCCCAAGAAGAATAATGCAATGCAGCAAAAGCAAATACCTCGTGAAGGGAAACAGGAGCAGCAGAGGAGCCAAGTTAGGAGCTACCGCATCATCAGGAGTGGCTGTGTGGAGAAAGTACCAAAAACTAAAACGACAGCCTGTGCTTTCTCCTTTTTTCTCCTTTAATGGTATTCCCTGTTCCAGGCCCAATACAAAAACCAACGGTTCATTCATACAAATGTAGGAGGGAGCGAGAAAAAAATGTATGTGAGCACATTTCACTTGCTTCCAAACAACACCAAGCGAAGCCAACACGTTTTCTTTTTTTTCTCCTCTCTACTCCTTGGAGGGTTATTTCTTAAACCTTGTAGTTTTCCTTGGTTCTTCGTATATTGCTTGCTGGCCGTTCTCTCGTGCCACGACTACTTCTTGAAGACTTTTCTTGATGGCAATATGTATTGCAAAACTTGCTGTCTTTCTCAATTCTTTGCTGCTGGAAAAACAAGGAATCATTCTATTATTATTGTGTTCCTCTTTAAGTACTTACGCAACTTTCGAGGAGAAGGGGCAAAAGCAGGCTTTAGGGTATATGCTTTTCAGTCATTTAACGAAGACACATGTGCTAAAAGTGTGGTCTCTTATAATCGACTAGCATTTTTGGAAGAAAACAAGAAGAAGAAGAAGAAGCGCTATATAATATTACTCTCGCTGTTACCGATATTGTTTACGCATTTGGAGGGGAGAAAGTCAGACCAGATTTGGTTGGGTTTATTTATTTTTCTCTTTCGATTCATTTGTTATCCTTGGTTTCACCATCCAAAGTTTCCGATGCCCTTTTCATATATGAAACTGGAGCTGCATATGAAAAAAAAACAATGAAAGTGGGTGGTGAGTTAAAAATATCAATGCAGACTTCCAGTCCCAAATGAATATCTACGAGCAACCTCTCTCGAAGCAGAGGAGTTCTGTTCTGTGAGCATTTTCAAAGGAGAAATACAGAAACAATAGTACGTTTTGCTTCCGGAGAATCATGATGGCTCGTATCTAGTAGCTCCTTTTCATTCAACTAGGAATGTAATTCTAGAAGGAGGATAGTGCATTGATGGAAGACACAAAGATCTCATCATCAGGATCTCTCTCTCTCTCTGCACATACATTTTTGAACTCTGCCAACGGAGCGTTTCTGCTTCAAAGGATTTGCGTTATCAAACTGGAACACAAATCCAATTTGAGAGCCCAATGAAATAAAAATGGAGACAAAGATTTGGCCTTATGAATAGACTTATCTCCACACAACACATGACATCACTATAAATCAGCAGAATGAATGTACACATCCACCCCTAACGCTTTTGTGTGGGGCATGCATTTCCCCATAATGCATCAACTGATGAGAAAGTTTTCTGGGAAGGGAAGTATTCGAGTCAGAGAAACTTCCTTTATGCTTCCTTCTCATTTTGCTACTTTGGCTGCATTACGATATATACTTCCATTAGAGTTCCTATTGAGACTAGCTATTTTGCTTATTGAATCTTCCATTCGTGAAGATAAGCGACAATAACGAGAGGTGATCCCATTTCTCGTAGAATCCTCATCTTAATGCTGTACAGCGCACAGAGGGCAAATGTATTGGCAAGGAATGTGCTTGGCTCGTTGAGTGTAAGAATGTGAGCCCTTTTCCAACCCAACGACAAAAAATAAATCAAACCTTTTAGCATTTTTTCCTATTAGACTAAGATTCTACGAGTTGGGGAATTATTAACGCCTTGTTACAAGTTCCCAAAAGACGTTCTGTAAGCTTTTCAAAGGTTGCTTTTTCGCTCGCTCGCTATTTCAGACTTTTTTCCAATGAAAAAAACTCCATGAAATATTGCAAAAAGAAAAGAGGGAAAAGGATCAACTCAAAAAAAAAAATTTCCTCGACTCCAGCAAACTCCAACCTTCCTCGTTGAAAAGGAGTAAGGGGTCCTTCTTCCCAGTGCAACTTGTAAGGCCTGGGGCAGCATTAGCAGCAAAAATCCTAACCTTTTTATTACCCCTACCGCACATACACATAACACATCCACCACACGTCCTTTTTTCACTCGGAGAGCCACCACTATGTCCCATTTTCAGGAGAGAAAAAAAAATGCTAAAGAACCGACCCTATCTTTAAACCTTACGTTCACCACGATCCCACCACCACATCATACGATCCTCGCCATGAGACGCTCAAGATTTTTTCTCTGGCTTCCTCTGGATTGGATAGCAGTGTGTTCTGCTTTTTTCCTCCAAGCCTCCAAGTAGGGGTAGGTATGTCGTCTAGTGCATGGTGTTAAACTGATGATGATAATAAGGAAATGTGCTCTGCTCTGCTATAAGAACGTATTCGAAAAAGAGAAAGTAGTGAAAGCTTTTTTCTCCCAGGACCGAGGACACATGTCCTATGCCACCAGTCAACTGACTCCGCTGTGCACTAAAGCCAGAATTCTACGAATCCAGCGGCAACAGCACATGCAAAAGACCACTCTCTGCTCTTTTGTCACTCGCTGTCTATTCCTCTTCGAGTTACTTAGGTTGTGTTGCCGCCATCCACTTCCATCAGGCTGGTAGTAAGCATCTACTGCTAAGAAAGCAAATGAAGGGAAAACGGGAAGATATTCCTTCCTGGGTTCGTGAAACACATCAAATCCTCTCACATACGCGAATCCACATTCATGCAGTGCGCTTTCCAGAGTTTTTAACTGCTTTCCTCTCCCAACATGCATGCAAACTAGTTGCTGGTAGTAGGAAACAGCTTTAATGTTCCTTTTGCGAATCAAGAGAGAATGAGAAAGGGGGACTGCTGTGTATTTGTGGAGTTGGAGTATTGAAACGACACAATAGCGCCAACCCTATATAGCTATTCCAAAAGGATGGGTAACGAATGGAAAGTGCAAAGTTGTGAAGGGGGAAGTATATTATATGTTATTTAGCTGGTAAATATATGTGCATACATTGGCACTCAACGGGCAATTGGGTAGGAGGCTTAACGCATTGCACTGACAACTCCAAAAATAACAATTTTTTGGTGTGAACCTACATGAATATGTATAGATAGATGGTGGTGAAAGAGAAAAAGCCCATTATGCGAGTAAAACAGGTGAAATAGCCTTAAAAAGTGGGGAAAGACATTGTGTCTTCTATTAAAGCGGAGTTACTACCGTGTAAACCCAAAATGTGGCGAGTAAAACCTCGACTGGCATCACGCCGGCAAAAGAGGAAACGAAAAAAAAATGTAGTGAACCGCACAGCACACAAGCTCACAGATAGAGCAGAGCGGTGACGTTTCTTTTTAGAAATTGACAAATGGAAATTTTCCTTGCTTTTTCCGTCCGTTGCATTCTAGTGAGTCCAACTTCCTCCTTTTTTCTGTTAAAAAAAGACACTAGACATGGAGGATCACGGCATGTCAGGAGTTTCCTTTATCTCGTTCATTTCTTATAAGGTAGTGTCGTGCGTCAGGTTTGTGCCACATTAGCGGGGGAAATTCCACTGTATTTCGGAAAGAATCTCAGGGTCTACGAGACTTATATTTATATTCATTTGTGAACATTTTGTTGTAGCCCATTTATAGCGGATTCTGTCGTAACGACCATTTTGCTGGGAATGTGAACTGTAGCCTTTAAAGTCATCAGTCAGGAGCTGACTTTGTTGGAAGAGGGATTCATCCTGTAATGAACATGTCTGGGATGTTACAACAAGGTTTCTATTTTTGACCACATTCATGATTCCCAACCAAGTCAATCAGAATTATCACTGAAGTCTAAACAGTATAAAGACTACTCCCAGTATATTCAACTGTATAACTCTCAACACGCCACAGACACCAATGAAATATGGGAGATTACATGAGGATTTTTCTCATTCAAAGCAACTTTCCCAAGTAGTAAAGTCCGCTTTTCTTCTCAGCGACGAAAAAATTAGCAGACAGTGAGGAAATTTTTTTTCTCGACTTCTCTACCGTGAAATATCTTGAAGACATAGGTATATAAGTAGCAAGAAAACTCTCCGGTAGTCAGTAAAGTCCTGTTTTATGTAGGGGTATAATGGGAATAAAGATCTGTTTTGAGCTCTTTCTATTACGTACGCATACGTGTTAATGTCTGTATTTACGGAGGCATACGAGGGGTGCACAATTGGGGAATCGGGGAAGGCAAGGCCATGGCGCACCGGATAAAATACTCAGGCTTCTGTTCACCTGCTGGTATAACAATACTATCTGGAGTTGATGTAAGATTGCTCCAAGCACCTCGTTTTTTTCAGTTGAGAAAATGGTAATAAAAGCTGCAACAACAGAGGAATATTAGGTGCTTTGGCGAAAATTGCGGATGGCATGTGTGTTTGTACTTGTAAAGATATAAATGGAAAAGGACAGGGGAGAAAACCTGTACAATTTTTCTGCTCACTAAGCACCACTGCTATAGAGCACTGCCGTTATTACATGCTTAGTTGTCTTACTTCTGAAAGGGTTCATAAGGGGAAAAAGGGATGTTGAATGATATTTAAAACCCTATGTGTATTTCTGTGGAGAGAAGTTTTTTTTCGGGAAAGTTTGCTATTATCAAGGATTTTCGTAAGACGTGAGGAGCACTTTAAAATCCGAGACTTTTCGTTTTCCCATGTTTTTTCAGCCTTGTTCGCAAAACCTTTAATCCTTGCCATATCGTCGTGGTATGAATTATTAAGTCTCAATGAAAATTGACCTCATTCGGGAAAATGTTCGTGGAGCGGGTATTTATACGACATGAATGTATGCTGAAAAATGGTCTTCTGTTTTTGGCTGTGTGCGCACTTTGCATGCGTGGAATACGTGTACGTTATGCATATTAAAATGCTTAATGGATGTGAAAATGTGTTAGCGGAAGCTCAAAATTAGGGATTAACCTCATATTACGGCACTATATCTCACATAATTTTCAATCAGTCCCTTTTACTGGAGATTTCATGTACTTGCTAGTTGTTGTGAGGTGTAGAATAATCCAGTATGACACTGTAATTTATGCTAAAGTAAGAAAAATGTAGGAAAGACCAGTCAAAATCAACGAAAACTTTGTATCTCTTTCCTTGCTATTGTAGTGGAAGTGGATGGCATACTTGGTCTGCATTTGTTTAGTAAGTGTGACATGAGTACTTATGGTTTACCGAGTGCCGATTGAAAGTTTCTTTTTACATGGGAAACAGATAATACTGACAAGTTTGTTACTACTAAAACTTGATTTTCTAATTGAAAATTTTCTTGGAGATTCAATTTAAACGTTAAAAATTAAGCAAATGATATCCAAACGTTTTGAACGGGTAATGTTTGTAGTGTTTTAGACATATGATTTATTCCTTTGTTCTAATTGTAAATTCTTGCTTTTCCGTCTGTCATTACCAAATGAAACCTTTTGTCAGCCACCCACGCAGTGGGGGAAGTCTGGGTGGAGTAGTGGCTAGTTTTTCCAAGGCCCAAGTAGTATAATAAAATAAGATCTTGTCATGTAAGATGCTGTAGGTAGTAGAGAGGGCAGCTTTTCACAATGACGGGATCAAGAAGATCTTACCTTCAAACTTTTAAACTGGCTGTAATTGAAAGCATCAAAGGAGTCAGCCATCTGTTTTATTATAAAAACCTAATTTAATCATCCTTTATGTCAAAGCAGTTAAAATATATTACAAAACCCCCCGACGCATAATTTCACTTCTTGATATTAACAGCGTCATACATACGATAAAAAGTGACGATTCCCCTCAGGCAATTCCAATATCCCCACAATACGAATACGGCGTTATGCATTGCTACATTAGCGTATTATTTTTGGTCAAAGGGAATTTAAAACGTGATCCCATATAAAATAAGGTTATATTCACGATGCAATTTCATTCTTGACGGGTTTATATCTCGTTTCCAGTGCACCCTAGAGTATAAAAATGATCCTATAACACGAAACGAAGTGGAGATGACCTACTCAAAGGAAACTTATCCGCTACCCTTTGCAAGAAAAACGGTTGTTCCCTCCGTTTTTGCACATAGGACATAAACAGGTCGGCAACCAGGAAAGAAATGGATATGTAAAGTACAGTAATATTTCTTGTTTGTAAAGTGTGCACCAAACCATGATTATAACAGGAACAAAGTCACATTTTGATAACAAACTATCGGTTCCAGATGAAAACAACGTAGCTGCCTAGTGTGCACGTATGCAAATCTAGACGCAGATCTAAGATTTCTTACTTGAAAATACATATGTCATTCCGGATATAAATGTCGTTTCTTGGACATCATAAATTGTTTCGCAATTTTCTGGAATGATGCAATGTGAATACAAGACAAGTATATACTACTAGAAACAACAATAGACAATAGATACTATATACAATAAACTAGGTATTATTACCCAACACTCATAGGATATCATCCTTTACAAAATATTCATGAAGGGGGATGATGTGACAGCCATGAAAATGGATTATGAAACCAGCTATGAGGCAACAGTGCCTGACATGCTAAACCTGTGCTTTCTACTCGGAACAGGTCCAGTGGATAATCCAAGATAATTTTTTTGTTTTGTAGCTTCAGGAGGATGAACTGCATGTTTATCTGATGTTATAGCGGTTTGTCTAGAAAAGAACGTAGCTTGTCTGTATTCCAGTTATTCAGTGTGTAAGTTGCGTAACTATATCATCTACCGCTACCTACCAACCCTCTTTGTTGTGTATAAATTGTAAACGAAATTCCCGATTGCCAATTTTCTCTCATGCAATACGTCACATCACTTTTGAGAATAATACGAAGAATAAAAAATCTTGTTTCTTTTCTCAAGTTACAACAATAAAAAACAAAGGCATTCATCTTTGTAGCCTCCCACCCGTTCCAAAAGGGGAAATATATAAGGACAAAGTGTGCAAATATTTGTTTTCCCTTTATGGAAGCAAGTGGGAAATAACACAATAACCGTCGTGAATTGTGTGTAGAGATTATACTCGCTGCATGTATGTCCAAAATATCTTCTTCCTGTAGTGACACTGAACTGCACCGGCACAGCTTACCCTTCACAGAACGTAATAGTTGCTGCTGCTATAAGTACACCGGCGAAAAGCTAAGACGGCGCTTATCAAAGGAAAGCCCGAGGAAGAAAGAAAATTTTCAAGTCAGAGTAACTAACGAGGCTCCAAGGATTTACAGCAAGTTGACTGACGATTTCCTCCTTTTCCTCTTCCTCTTTGGCAAAGTCGCAAAATCATATTAAGCCTGCTTTAGCATACATATTATATCCCGTCCCGTATGAAATGTTAGGAAATCCTGATGGAAAGTTCGTATCCCGGAAAGATATGAAAATGCTTGTAAACTTGAGTAGAGCCTGCCTGAAACAATTCAACTGTTTCATTTTGTCAGTCTGTGTCTTATGCAGAGAGAGCGGATTATTTACGTTTGTGTACAATGTGATGTGGGCATGTTAAATACACCGTGAAATAAACTTTTTACTATGTGTACTGTAGTCACAGTTCCAGCAGACTAAGCTATTTAATACGTTGCGTTGTTTTGTTGTTTAGCTACAACGTGCACCAGCTTGAGCTGGGAAGATGATGATGAGGATGGGATGATGTCCTAAAACGCAATTTACGTGCTTTACGGCTCCTTATGCTACTTTATATGAACTATCCTCTCTGGACTCCCAGACAGATCTCATCTCTCTGCTATCCACTTTCTCCACTTTACTCTAAGCTAGTGTGTTGCTACAGGGAAATGATGACAGCTATGCCTCCTGCTCTCTGTCAGGAACCTCATTTATCATGGACTACACTCTTACGATTAGTATACTCTTAGTCATTTATTTGAGTTGTCTTCTAATTACTGTAATTATATTGATGGAGGGAAAAGCTCATCC
>JAANSN010001161.1:21244-37751 GCA_036850665.1 Dicranocentrus wangi | reverse complement strand
CCAGGTAGTGGGGAAAATGATATTGAGGAAAGTCAATCTAAAGGCAATTTTTCACCTCCTACCTCTAATAAATAAAGACTCAAGGCACCCACACCGATTTCGCGTGAAACTGACGAAAAAAGTGTGATGGAATGCGAACAGCATAGCAGCAGCAACGAATTGACAGGCCAGCTACAATGGACTTTTTATATAGACAAATAATCATGTATAATATACACACACACTTCACGACTGTCTTGGTGCTCATATGATTTTCTTTTCAAGTCTGATTAGATCCTCCGCATCTCCACATCTATCATTATTCGGGAGTCATAAAATTCATCAGAGCAACAACAACGCTGCTGCCTACATGGCTTTTGGAGCTTTACCAGGTTTCTCAAGTTTGAATAAGAAGAAGTAGAAGAAGAGAAGAGAAAAAAAAAAACGAAATTAGAGGATCGGCAAATCTCGGTGGCTCAATGACCAAGAAGAAAAAAAAATATTTTTTTGTCTTCTGTTTTCCCATGCTCCTTTTTTGTGTATTATGCATTATGCATGTTAAGCAAGCACAAGTAATTTGATTCAGTGATCATGCACGCCAGCTAGATGACCAGGGTAGGCTTGCTGTTTGATGAAAGTAAATTTTTGTTTCCCCGTAATGATCCCGTTCTTTATTGAAACTCAGAGAGGAGAGCAGTAGCAGTTTCTGTGAAAGACGTGACTAATACAAAGTAATATTATTATTATTATCATTTACGAATCTCCAATTGTGTGAGTTGGAAAAAATGCTCATATAATTTTTAGATCGTATCAACTGGTAAAGAAAAAGGGCGATATAGTAGAGTAGAAGGCAGGAGGATCATTCTCGTCATTACCATCATCCCATCGTCATCGTCATGATTACAATTGAAGATTGAGACGAAAAAGTGGTGTAATGACGAGTGCGGTGATGAGAGAAGCTAGCTCTGGTGGGTGATGATGATAGTGTTTCTTTTACCACTACTACTGTGGGTTATCCCAAAAATCAAAGGAGGTAGACAAAGGCAGACTCAATTAACCTTTGCTCACATTAATCCCATTGCACATTGAGTGGAGTGGAGGTGAGCTGCGTATACAACATACTCTCTCTGGCCCATTTTTTGTTTTTGTTTTTTTGCAATCCACGAATTTCCACACTTTTGATTTATTTCGTGCTCTCTAAAATCCATGGACATGTGGAGTTCAAGGGAATTATTGCAATAGCAAAACTGCTGAATGAGAATAAAAAAGTGTGAGCAAACCTCATCTTCAATTTACCCCGTCGACGACGAGATGAAGCGATGATGATCATAAACATAATTTTGTAATAATCTCGAGTCGGAGATCATTAAAGAGATAGCACGAAGATATTATGATCAGCCGTTTGGAGGGGATCTGTCACTGTCAAAATCAATCCCGGCGGAGGAGGGATATTATGAGTTTGCGGTAAAGCCGTGATGTGGTTATTGCTGTACGATATGATATTGTTATGATCAGAGCTGAAAATGTTTACCGGTATAAACAGCTACATCAGTACTTACAAACCCTCTTTATTTATTTTTCCAAAAGGCTGCTTAGTGTCCACCTGTCTTGATCTGAGTGAGTAGATAGTACATAGATTGGTAGTGGTGATCCATCTCAAGATGGACATGTTTATTGAGGAGAGCATACCTCAAAAATCCAGGATGTTTTTATCCAGGCATAGTTTGAGCAGGTTCCCCTTCGGTATCCTTTCATCGGAGATTATCTGGAAGAGATTTGAATGATAAAGGAACAAGAGAATATTTCGGCGGAGGAGGACAGTCTCTCAAAACATTTCCTCTCCTTCCTCCTCCTCCTCATCTCAGGCATATATCCCGAGGAACATTATGGCTACTCATTTCTCATCTTTGATTTACGACAAACTCGACCGAAACCACTCGGCCGTTTTGAGAGCTCCCCGATGTGATCACTTTATTTTCACTATCATCCCTAATTGAAGAGATGGCTCTGAAGGTAAACTCATCCGAGCCCACTCACTGGCACAAAAGTGGATTTTGAGAATTAGATGTAACCCGCAACCAAAATAATATATAATTTTTATGACCACAGGGATGAACGGGGATGAAGGGCATAAACTTCCAGCAGTGGGTTGACTGGGTTGTGAGGAGGACGATCGATGCCAAGTGCGAAAGATAAATTGACACGGAATGGGAGTGCACAGAAGCGATAATATTCCTCCACCGACCATGGGTTTTTTTTCTTCTTCTACAGTTAAATGTTTCCCGACGGGGGAGCGACCTAGACAAATTGCCCATCTCAATAACTGTCCATTTGACATAAAATGTTAACAAGCTCATGGTCACTGACTGAGTGAGTGAACCACCAACCACCACCACCATAAGGATCATCATCAACAAGGAAGGTTTAGTAGTAAATTATTTTCCTTTAGAGAGTCGCCACATATTCGGTTCATCAATTCCGTTTTTCTTTTTTGGCGTAAGGCACTTGAGCCAAAATTTTTGACGAGATATGTTTTTATGATGGCAACATATTACACGATTTTTTTTTGCTCAGCTCTCCCCCTCCCTCTTTCTTGTTACCCACCGACCATCACTTTTTGCCGAGTTGCGAGTGGCGAAGAAGGTAGTGTCACGAGAGCTGGGAGGGGGATCTGACATGAATGCATATTAAAATTGGGATGATGTCAGAATAATAGGTGAGTGCTCGTTCGTACACAAGCTCCCCGTGTAAAACATAATCGGCAAAAACTTCCTATGCAGACAATAGGCTCACATCAGCAAAGGCTCTCTTCTTCTTGAGTCATGAGATTCCCATGACCCATTTCGCTCCTTCCTCCCCTCAAGGAGGAAGGTGTGCTCTACAACAAGGGAGCACGACTCCCGAGAAAAAAAATACATACGAAGAAGAAGAAGAGATGAAGATGAAGATGATGATGATGATCATCATCATCTCTCTTTAAAATCTCTCGCTCGCTCAAGATGTGCCAAACAGGAGCACTATTATCATTCATTATGGATTACATATTATTACGTATTATGATAATATAATGTGAGTGACTTGACTAAAGTTATAATATATTTTTTTTCGTGGCAGTCAGTGCGACCGCTACCGTAAAACACTCTTGACAAGAGTAATCCCTAGAAATGATCTGGATCAACCCTTTCTCACGACAGGGAACACGAGTAAGAGTCAAAAGGAGTCTAACACAGACACCATCTACACGGCCAAATCTCTCACATCTCCCATTATATTACACCGTTTTTTTGTGTGTGTTGTCTGACGCTGCTCCGCTGCTGCTGCTGCTGCTGCTCCTTATGTGAAAAGGGAAGCAATCAGAGAGAAGACCGCTACATATCGTCGTTCATCCATTGAGACGAGGATCATCATCGTCGTGATCCGTCATTATTCTCTACATATCATGTAGTCAAGAAGACTTTTTTTGTGTTACAATGCCTTCTTGTGTGCTTTACATCTCTCCCACTTAAATTACGTGACATTACCCATCACTTTTTTTTCAAAAGTGGTGGCGTGCAATCCCTACCAGAAGCAGAGCTTCACCATCATCCGAATCACAAATCCTTATTTCAGAATACACATGTTATCTTATATGATTATGATGATGACATTATTATAATTTGTGTGTAGAACCCGTTTCTCACATTGATCATTTCAGTTTTGAGCCGAGACGCATCACGGTTGTTTCGTATCCCGTCAAATAGGGCTGTGCATCACATCACGATGAGTGCTCACATATAAAAATTTTTGCAGGCTTTTTGATCAACTCGCTGCTGGGCTCTCGGCTCTCGATTGCCAAACTGACGATATGAGAGGAAGAATATAATATAATATATTATTGAGAAAGGGGAAAGAAGAAGGAGAAAAAAGGTTGCCAAAATGAAACACTTCACAATCTTGCCTTGTTGGTTGCGTGCGTACAATATTAATTCGCCAGCAAAGGAGCAGGAGCCGAGCTGGCCTTTCTGGGGCAACTTGTACATCGGATATATAGCAAGTCCATGAGGACATGGGATAATATTTGTTAATCCAACAAAAATGTTGTTAGTTTCCCTACTCTCCTCCAGAAACGAGTCCTTTCCTTGCTGTTCCTGTTCCAATATGGAAAACATGGATTTTCCACCTAGAATTATTTCCAAGTGGACGTTGGACATGCAAAAACATGATGATGAGGAAAATTTTTTATTTTTTTTTGGCTTGTCAAATATATGACAGCAAGCATATTGCATTAGGAAAAACTTTTATAAAGTAGTAAACTTTTGATCGTAAATTGCACGCTTTTTTTTCTAAGAGCAACATTTTTTAGTGCAAAAATCCGATCCACTACTACTTACGAGGAATACTATTTACATGTATCCCTCCGACTTGGAGAGACAATAATAATTCAATATGCACATTTTGTAGACATGACGTTGTCACTATAATTACTATATAACATATCGTCTTATTACATTAAATCAATATAAAAAAAATTATGGTTAGTTTAATTTTGATAAAATAAAACGAAACTGAGCAAACCAGCTTTTAATTTCATGTTAAAATGTCATCTTTTTGCACAAAATTTCCCCACTACTCCGAGATGCCCATGTAATGAAGTGTCGTTAGTGGGTTGTTGGGGGCTCCACGTAGGTAAATAGTATTCCTCGTTAGACACCATTTTTATTATTATTTTCCTTTTTCTACCCAGCTAATTCGTAACTGTCGGCCTGCGGTGTTTCCGCGAGTTCATTGCCTCTATTTTTCCATAATGTTCATCCTTCTGCGGTTTTTACTTTCTTTTGGTTCCCCCAACCCCCGGTTTATTTACCATTTATTATGATAATTCATAAGGCTCTTAAAGGAAACCACAAAAAACTGTATTTCGTAACAACAAAAAAGGAGGCTTTTCATATATTGTAATGATATACGATGATGATGATGATGAGGCTCGGTGCACAATACGAGCTTTCTTAACCAAAGGGAACCATCTTCAAACAAACTTGTCCGCAGGATGAGTGTTAAAATACACACACTTGAATTGTGAAGCCTCTCCTCTCTCACAGTCAGCCCACTTACCAACCAAATGTTGAAATCAAAAGGGTAATTTTCTTTGTCAGGTGTAAATCCAATCGTTACCATGAGTGCCCTCAGTCAAATCTAATTTTACCCTTAGTTACATTATTATTTTTTTCCCCATCTCATCCCCAGCCTCTCAAGAGGTTGGCTCATTTTTGCAGTGATACTACGGAAAATGATGATGATAATAAAATGATGAACACTTCTTCAAACAAAGAGGAAACCATTTTTTTGTTGTTACTTTTTTGAAGTGCTGCTGTGGGTTTCACTCGGGATTCTATTTTTGTGAGGAATTCAACAGAGTAAATATACACCCTGCTTGCTTGCTAACCAGTGATAGTTTTTGTGGTGAGGAGAATTAACAGGAGGAGAAGAAGAAGAGAAAAGGATATTATAAACGTATATGATTTATATATTATATTCTCTCCCTCAACTTGTTTCATTTTGATTCGGGGCTGAATTGTTCAGTGAATGGGTGATGGGCACAGACTTTGACTTCCATTCTGGCATTTCTCTTCTCTCTCTCTCGTCATGCCTCCCATTTCTCTCGCGTCATTTAAGTAATTCCAAATGGTTTTTGACACTGACTCCCTGCTTCCCTTCGACTCCACTTTTACCCAAGGTGTGTGTGTGTGTGTGTATGTGTATGTGTGTATATTAAGGATGATCGACTACCTTGTCGTTTTTCACCTGTCAATCACATTCCATTGTGGATAATTACCTTGCATTCCCTTTTCAAAGATCATGGTAAAATCGTCCAGACACTGGGCAATTGTTCTTTTTTTTCAAACCTTGCGAGAGCTCATCCTCCGTCAGTATTAACTAACTACTACTTGGTAGTACCAGCACCACTTCCACTTCCACCACTTCTTCGCTACAATAACAAACCACAAAATGTTTTTATAAAAAAAATCATATACCTGCACAATTGCCAGCGCAAGTGGGAACAGGGAGTTGAGGAGGATGACAGAGCAAAAATTACATATATATTATTATATTATATCGTCGTATAATATTTATTTCTCCTCTACTTTCCTTGCCCATTCGTTTTCTTCATTTGGAATCAAGACGCGATAATGATGAGGAAGATGGCAAGTCAAAGGGAAAAAAAGAAAGAAGTCAGTGGATATATGATGGCAGCGGACAAGGGACTCAACGAGCAATCAACCAAAGGCAAGCAAATCCACAGCAACCATCACATCATCCAACATCACCTCACACTCATCATTTACTTTACTATACTGCAAAGGAAGAAGAAGAATGAAGTTTGAAAAAAAGTGGATGAGGAGAGTGTTATTATGACATGACAATGGGATTCCTTTAAGAGTCTGTTTTACAACAGGGATCTCATCCAATGTCGTCCCTAAAGAGGCTACAACAAAAGGGATAAAGAATAAGATGCCATAATGCCAATAAAGCATCATGTTTTTCGGGCTTGGGATCACCATGCATCGGGGAAAAATGGGAGTGGAGGATGAATTTAATCAAGAAAACTATTCCATTCATTAGCCCCAGCTACACTAAATATATATAATCAATATTTGAGAGTAGTTGAGTAGCAGAGGGTTATACCAAAGAAAAAAAATTCAATCCGCCTCTCTGGAAAGTCATTTTGAGAGCAACTGGAGTCCAAAAGGAAAAATATAAAGTATTTCATTGATTTCCCACATCTTTTTAGTTCGACAGCTATATCGTCCAGTTGATGAAATTATCCAGAATTCCTACACCACACACACAACCACCACCACCAGCCACCCGAAGCCAAACCGTCATCCATCTATCTTTATATGCCAGAGTGAGCAAATTAAAAGCGTATGCGGGGACGACGACATATTATTCAATGAAGAAGAAGAAAAAAAACGTGTAGTCCACATAATCTGGCCAATTAGGCGCACATCATCAGATGACAATCAAAAGAGAAGCAGGACAGAGAGGATTCCACTTTTTCTCTCCATGGCCAAAAGAATGAATTAAAAAAGGAGACACACAACAACAAGGGAAAAATGTTCAGAGTATACTATATATATATATATATATATATATATGTGTGTTTTTTGCTACACACATTTGCAGTCATTTTGCTTATGTGTAATCTCCTTGATCATCATCATCCTGCTATGTAATTAAATTGGCAGTTAAGTTAGTTGTCAGTCAAGACTGGAGATCGTTAAGAGGGTGTAATAAATGTTGGAATGAGTGTACAAAATGAGTCTCTCTACATCTTACTTACCTCAACTAGAGCATCCTCATCATCATCATCATCGTCATCAGTAGTTCTTGGTAGTAGAGAGAGAGAGAGAGAAGAGAGAGAGAGACTCTGCGTGATTACAATTTTTATATACGATTCCTCTCCCCGACGACCGATGAATTGCAAGCATGAATTTTTTTCCCCTTTTGCTCCAAGCGAATCAATCAGCATCAGCGCCCAATCCCAAAGCCCACAATGTCCATTTTTGCAGCACCGCGATGACCACGCGCAGAGGTGAGCACGTCAATATAATACCATCTTTAGTTAGGATTCATTGGAGATTGGTAGTAGTAGGGAGCGGAGGAGAGAATAACAGAAAGAAGAAGGGAATCAAACTCATATGTCTGTAGTTATAATAATTCAAGGGGAGAAGTTTTTTTTGAGTCTATATCAAAAAGCTCCAACAGAAATGCGCCCTAAAACAGAGTCACTCACTCACTGGCTATATAATATACTAATATTCAAGGGGGTAATAGTTTTTAGTTTTTAGGGTCTAGGTGTAATTGGCGTGGAACTTTTAGGCGTTTACCAAATGAAGAAATATAAATAAGTAGTCTTTTGATATTATATTACTTTTTTTCCCTGCAGTTAGTCGTCGTCGTCCCTAACGCTCCCATATTTCCCTATAATTTTCTTACTTGGTGAATCGACGAGAGTGAGTGAGTGAGTGAGCAAGGTAGAATAGAATATAGGTACACAAAAAAAAGTTTTTTTTTGTCGAGGGAGCAGCTATATACTTCTACAAACTCCTTTATAGTCTGTTGGACTGTGTGGGTATTCATTAAACTGGGAGTAATGATATGGTCATTCAAATCCTGGTTTCTCCCATTATCTCCACTCTCTGCCCTCTGTAATGTATTATGCATGTAGATAGAAGATGCCTGCCTCAAGTCATATCATATATTATTTGACGGTGGTATGCTATGGTGGCGATAAGATAGAGCCAAGCAATTATTGCTCGGGTAGTAGTCGTCATTGCTGATATAATATATTTTCTCGTGGTAAAATGTCCTAATCTCTCTGTTGAGGAGAAGGATGAGGAGGAGGAGGGAAATGTAGTAATAATCATCAGTGTGCGCTGTATTTAAACTGGCAAGGAGAATCTTCCCTTTCTCGGAGGAGATGGCCAAAGGAAGAGGAGAAACCCTTGATGAGGTGGCATTTATTTAGCAGAGGGCAGAAAGAGCAGGGCAACCTAAGAAAAAAAGGAATCTTCTTTTTTTTAGGGAGAAACCCGTTCCATAAGGCCAAACCCCTTTTCCTCGTTGAACTATAATATACTCATGATCATCATCACACTAATATCCTCTTGTTTTTTTTCTCTCTCTCTGGTAAAATCGGACTGAAAAGGGAGTGCAAGGCTATAAATAAAAATATTATGGATATTTTCATTTTATTTAAACAGGAGGACCAGACTAATTCCCGACCTTTATGACAAAGCCTATAGGCATTCGAGATTGACAAAAATCCATTATATTTGGGTTGGGTGTCACTCATCGAGACTCATTGTCAGCCAACCATCAATAATATGATCCCCAGTTGAACTCCGAGCAAATCAGTTTAATACAAATAACAAAAATATTTGCTTCTTTTTTTACACAGAGCTTCGCACTGTCTGCAAACTCTATTCCGTTTTTTTGCAAAAAAATAAAATAAAAACGAATGTGAAGAAAGCACCCCTTATCCACCACTATCACCACCAACCGAACCCTACAAGTTTAACAGCAGTTTTTGGCGTTGAGCTACTAATCTATGTAAAATAATAATATATGGAGATAGTGTCATATAAATTAGAAGAACATAACATTGCAATTGCGTGAGTATATGAGCGTGATATGATAACAACAATAATGTTAATGATGATGTGTGTTATGTGGCGATGCGAGATGGTCCACCGGGAAGGATAATGGTTTCATTCAGTCAGTCAGTATATATATACGTGGCTCGCTTAAACACATCATATCATCATCATACACCACATTTTGACACATATCTTCGCCTCGTTAAACACGTACGTACGCGTACGTACACCTTCTCCCTTTGTTGTACTTACTCCTCTCCTCTCTTCTGAGCCAAGCCGGGATTCATGTGGCTGCTGCTGTGTTGGTATATGTGACTCTCCTCAACAACCCGACCATAAAAATACATTCATGCCTAGACAATACGACGATGACCATCATCATGGTCGTCGTCGTTCATCGTCGTCCGTCATGCAACCAAACTCACATTACGATTAGTACACCCTCCTTGTAATGACTTCTTTATATATGTTTTTTATTGGAAAAGTGCTTCGCAGCCTGAGAGATGATGATGATGATCGGAGATACATTTTATAATTGTATCACAGCACAGCTTTATGGCGGCGCTAGTAAGTAAGGCAACATATTTGCACAAACTCCCAAGTTGGATAAGAAGAGTTTGAATCGAAAAAAGAAGTCATGTTAGAAATGAGAGCTAGAAACGAAGGGGAGGAAGATATTATACGTATTTCAAGAGAGCTCTATAATATATCTTTTCCTATCAAATGAACATTTTGCACTTTTTAGCAAAAGACAAACACAAGAAGGGGAGACACACACAGTGTGTGTGTGTGTGAGACTACATGTGTACCTCGTAATAAAATACACACTGTTGTAATAAGAGTAGTAATGTTTGATGTGTGTCTCGACAAAAAAAGCTTTTTTTTTCAACAAAACTCGCTCGCTTGTCTAACAAATAATGCAAGTTGTAAACGGGGAGTAGTAGTTTTGTGTGCAGATCAAGATGCAAAGTGTAAAAGGCATCATGCATAGCATAGCAGCTTCGTCGTCGTGTGATGGTTGGCATGATGGAGATACATGAAAATGTGATGATGATGATGATGATTCCCAACTTGACTGAAGAAGATCCTATATATGACGAACGCGAGAGAGAGAGAGAGAAAAAAGCATCCTCATCATCAGAGATAAATACATGCATTCATTGAATATCATCAATTCCCATCTTTCCATTACAACCGCAACCTGTGTGCAACACTCAACCAACTTGTGTAATACATTTTCCTTGTAAGATGTGTATTTATATACCCGCTTCTGAAAAAAAAGTGTGGTCAAGTATTTCATTTAGAGAGAAGACGAAGAAAAAAAATGTATACATAGGCAAGCTTTGTCGACGACGACGACGATGAGCGGAGAGCCAGACAAGAGCGAGTAGAGTCAAGCCATGTATATTGCTCGTCAAACATGCATTTTTTGATATCAAAAAAGGATAAAAACAGGAGGAGGAATGCAAAAGCTGGAGAGAGAGAGAGAGAGAGCAAGGCTAATGGCAATAATAACAATAATCATAATAATAATCCCAGCTAATATTCCCGGGGTTGCATGATGCGTGTGTGCTGTTGTTGTAAGTAAACCCCTGCTCATCCTCCTGAAGAAAACCGGAATGAAAGCCCCGGCTCCTCCGTCGTCGTCTTATGCATCCTCCGAGTGAAAACGTCTTCTTCTTCTGAGGAGCAGCAGCAGCAGCAGAAGCGTCTTTTGTCCCTGTCTGCTCTACTCTCTCCGAAGGTAAGCAAACAAATAATGCCGAGCTTTTTTCGAGCTTTAACTAAAAACTATTCATGAACTCATATTATGAATATTAGTAGTAGCTCTTGGCCGGGACCTCAACATGTGTTACAACATTATATTACAAAAGGCACAAGAGATGATGTTGAGTAAAGTGAGTCTCTCTCTGTATATTTCATACGGTGGTTGCGTTGTGGTGCTGCAGCTAACTACTCTCGTTCGCCCAGAGAAAACAAGTTGGGAGTGAGAGTGCGGAGAGCAGTGAGGTAAATAAGTGGTTGGGCGGTTCAGGGCTGCACTTTGGAAAGCACACCCCTTTTCGCCCCTTTTCAACGAGTGAGAGTTGGCCGTGCCGAGGGCCAAGAGCCAATCCAATTCCCCACTCAGGTATGGACGGAGATGTGAGGGTGCATCGAGGAAAAAAAAGAAACAAGTAAGTGGTTTGGTGTGGTGTGGTGCGGTGGTGGTGGCTCTCTTTCTGGTGTCGCTCTTCTCTCTCTCTCTCTCTCCTCTTATATGCGACTTTTACATAATAATATGCATGCATGGATGGATAGCCAGGCAAAAGAGAACACGACGGTCGTCATGTATGTGCAAATGTGAGACCACTTTACGTAGTAGGCTAATATGTAATGCCTACGTACGTTTACGACTCCAAGCTAGCTTTAAATGAATGGGGGTAGGTTTAATCCCACCTTTTGTTTTACACTCCAAAAAACTCCAAGACTCTGTGTGTACAGGGCAGGGTAGAGAGGGAATCAGATTTAGCAGCAGCCTTAAGTTTTTCAAACTAAAACTACTTCTTTCCTGGCTGGCTGGCCTTTACTTCTTCGCTTGCCATTATACTTACTTACTGTTATATTAGCCAGCAGACAGAGAGGAGAGCTGCTGCGGTGAGAGAGAGGCATGGGGCATGGCACAGTCATGCAAATCAGGTGCAAGTTTTGGGAGATTTTTAGAGCCCAAAAAAAGGTTGGGGTTATGTAAGCTCTCTGACTGAGCTGCTTCACACCTTTGCTTCGAAGGAAAATGCTCATACGGTCAATGAAAGTAATTAATAAGAGAAGCGGTGCGGGGTAAGTGGAGTTGGAGAGGTATCCATACTGAATAGAATGTGTGCTAGTCTGTAGTACAACTTGGTCCGGACTCCGGACACTCTGTTCATGTAAAATTCTGCTTAGTGACCAGCCACTAATGTATTAAGGTGGGCTCCATGTCAAAGATTTTCGTCGCTCCTCGTTGTACATATATATCAGAGTTCTGAAACAACAACGTACAGTCCCAGTCCCAGTCAGCATAATACATTGTTGACTTTTTTTTCTACTTCGTCTTGTTTTTTCGAGCAAGCAATGTAATGTAACAACAACATCAACCGGGTGTAATGCAACCACTTTTGGCTCTGGATAAATCTCCCAGAGTCTCCTCCTTCCTCCTCTCTCAAGCGAGTAAACACTTGGCAAACTTTTTTTCATTACAAACGAAAACTGCAATCAAGTTCACTCGCACACACTTTTTCCGTGTCCGCCTGCAACTTTAGTTTCAAGATTTTTTTTCTGAATGACTGGCTTATATGGTATAAACACTGACTGGCACACGTATAGCGAGTTTCCGTGTACATGTCTTGAGTTACGAGGTGACGGAGCTACATTAAGAATGCATTAAATACACTTTAATGTACAAAAAATGCCGTAAGATGGTCGAGCTGGAGTGGGATTGGAAGAAAGCCTGCAAAAGTGTGAGCTCTGCACTGCTGCTGCTGCCCGGTCACCGGAGAAAAAAATATACATAACGTATTGCTTCAATTATGATGCAATAACATTTACATGTTATCCAGACCGGAATGCAAAATGCATCATCACGACAAAGTTAGTACACAAGTCGCTACTTTGCCTCATCCATTACCACCTTTTTTCACTTTTTACCATTTCCCAAAACTCCATTGCATAAAATTGGGATTTTCTCAGGGGATCGCGAGCAAGGTGTTAGAGAAGAGCCCATCATATCATCATGGTCTTTATTAAACGAGCCGAGTGCCACCACCACCACCTCGTCCACTGCTGGTCGTTTCTCAAAAACAGAGGCGTCGAGGAAGACTCCGACAAGCAGGAGAGGAGAGGAGAGAACTCTTAGAAAAAATGAAAAAAAGTTAGTGGCATAGTACAGGAGTATGCATAAATGAGTTAGCTTTTATTGAGCTTGTCCATAATGGTAATATTGGTTGTGCTTTGTGTGAACGTGGTAAAGAGGTAGTAGTAGTTCGTCGTAGTACACAGGTAGGCAGAAGAGAGGTTGGGATTGTTGGGAATTGGGAACCACAATAAAACAGCTCGCGTTTTAACCGTGTGGGCAACCAGGTAAACGTGTGGCACACCAGAGCAGTGAGTGAGCAGTGTTGTGTGAGTGCATATAAACAGTTCAAGTGTGAGCCTGTCTGCTTCCCTGCCTCGTCGTACATTTTCTGCTCCTGTGCACTCTCCCTCCCCACACCAACATCACATTTTATATTATATTGTATTATATATATACCCCTGTAAGGTTGCGAGTCAGCAGTTTACTCATAACTAACAGCACCACCACTTCCAATCCAACCAACTTACTTTTATTTGGTTTAAATGATAATCACACATGGGTCGGGTTAGGTTTTTTAGTAGTTTTGCTCAATCTTGTCTATGTTGCATCTCTAGTATCTTTTTAGATGGGAGTTGGGATACGATGATACGATGACGATGATGATGGCCAAGCAGCAGGATGATGATGATGAGGAGTAGTGGGAAGGGAGACTTTTTTTTCCAAGTTCACTCCTCGTTGTGCAGTGGTCCTGTGTGCTTGCTCACTGTATCATCAGTCAATGTGAGTGATCATCATCATCATCATCATCATCTCGCATCCTCTCAAGATCATCGTCATCCCCGAAGAGTCGGGAAAGAGGTCCACTTGTGACTTGGACTCACCTCACTCCTTCACACACTATCACTTCACCGTCCTCGCTCCTCCGGATCTCACTTACTCACTGATTCTGAGCCTGAGCGGATACAAAAAAAAATACTTACTTACTTATATTATATGATTTTTTAAGTGTGTGAGGCAGTGCCCATGTGCCCAGAGCAGCAGCAGCCCTTCTTTTTGTTGTGGGAGGTGAGTGAGTGAAGAAGAGTTGCAGGGAGATCAGATCCGAGTCAGCTCTGGTTTAGGGGCACCAAGATACTACCGGCGTGCTTTTGAGCGTGTGGTCGGTACTCGGTCGCTGTCGCGTCGCTAGCAAATGGCGAAAAAAAGTATTCAATCGTCCTTCCTCATCAGCATCCGCATATTATTACTTTCCAAGTTAGCCGGTGTGGAGGCCTTCAAAAAATAAATAATAGTAATAAAATTCTTTAGTGAAATATAACTGGGGAAAAAAGCGGAGGACTACGGCTAGGACACGACGTGAGCTAAATAGAAAAAAAGAAAGAAATACTCTGTCAAGTTTACAAAAAAGTTGATAAGCTAGAGAAAAGTGCGATAGTTGGTCGAGGGAAGACGAAGAAGGAGACGTGTTGTGAAAAGAGGGATAGTGTGTTGCTTATCTTTATTGCTTTTTTGATAAGGGGAGATGTCCGTAGTTCGAAGGGAAGAAAGAGGGCACAAAAAATAATTTACACTTTGGGAGTAGCTAAGTTCTAGTTGCTGCTAAGTTGGCAAGCAAGTTTTTTTTCCAGGGTATGAAACTTAAACAAAAACTCATATATACTATATATATATCCAATTGTCTACTAAAGTTTTCTCGCCGTCGTCTTCGTCCTTTTTCCCTAACAGTGAAATATATTACCTATGTACTCTTACTCTCTTTTTTTTTAAAGAAAAAACCATTGTTGCCTAATGAACTGGAGTGTGAGGCGATGGACAGTTAAGTGTCAAAATACATTAGAACAGTTGTCCATTGCTAATTTTTAGCACAACTTTTGTGATAATTATTAAGGTACGTCAGCAGTGTCTGAAAGTGCTCATCATCCTTTTAATTAACATTCTTCTTCATTTTGTTTTTGACAATTTTTCTCAACAACGAGTTGCTGCTACGTGCCCACTTGCAAAATACTTTTGCAGTATATCTGATTTTTAATAATAATAATAGTTTTGGAAAAAGGGAAACTAGTGAAGGTTGAAAGTGGTCAAAAAAGCCAACATAATAAATATTAATAATGTGCCCGGCTTGTCATCTCCCTGACACAATGATAAAAATGGGAACATTTAGTAGCTGTAAACTGAAATCCGACAAAGTTTTTAGCAAGTTGTGTGTATGAATAATAATATTTTTTAGGAAAACAAAAAAAAATTGCATCCCTGCCTGCAGTGTATTTATTTAGAATTTTAAGCTAAGCTACTCGAGTGATTTTCATCAAAGAGGACAATTTTCCATCAAGTGGGGGAAAATAGGTTTTGCCTTCGGAACAAGTGGGAAGTCCCATGCTGATGGTTGTGGAAAACAGTAGTAGTAGCCCCAGTCGGCTTCTTCATCCACCCCATCCTCATCATCAATTACTCGGTCAAGTTAAAGCTCCTTGGGGGGACATGGAGTTCCCTGGGCAGTTACCATCGTCAGCAACCATTCCTAGTTCAGCAGGTAGGTGGCTATAATAAAACAAAATAATAATAAAAACTACTAAAAACCCTCATTTTTTTGTCCCTTCTTACTTTCCTTTTCTTCGCCAAATTGAAAATTAACTCCCATCTCAACACTCTTGAGTGAGATTAATTGATATCCCCATATTAAAAGTGATCAGTATCATCATCACCTCTCCTCAAAACTCGCATCTTATTCCTTTGAATTCCTATTTGTAGACATATATATTTTTGACAAGAAAACAAAAATCCTTATATATTTGTGGTATTCTTCATCTTAAAAAAATTAACTCGATAATCGTCATCACTACTACCACCACACCACCATCACTGGCCACATGTAATAATCTCCAATCATATACCTACACCCCTATCACAGAGGCAATCAGGACAGGTGTGAACGGCCAGAAAATTGACGAGTGAACATCATTTCCAATCAAGTTTCCCCTCGAATGCCCTCTGCATGCTAATACCCAATAAATGCATCTTGTTTGAGGGATGATGCGAGGAAAGAAGAGGAAAGAAAAAAGTGTTTTATTGGCACTAGCTTAGGTATCAAAGCAAACACAACATATATTCTCATTGATCTCTATCATTTTGCATCATCACTCAAAAAGCAATATATGTAGCTTTTGAAAAACTACCGTCCAACCTGCATCGTCGTCGTTCAACCCAACTCATAGTCCACACGAACGAAACGAAATTCCTTCTTTTAAAGCTGCCTTCTTCTTCCGATCATCCTCATCGGCATCATCGGGTAGCGTTGCTTGCGTTTTTGCGAGGAGGACCGTGGTGATGGTGATAATATGGTGGTATTTATTAGTCAAAAAGGGGAAATCAATTGGGAAGAAGAGGTGAATAGTCAATGATGCATTTGCGGCTTTTCTCAGGATATTTTGTATTAGTAGGCGAGACAAGAGATGCAAATCTTGAACAAAACTTTAAATTTTTTTTTCTCTCGTCTAAATAGGTTTCCTCCAAAACAACTCCTGTACTTACTTAAGCAGCATCCATTATTCGTCAGCCTTTTGGCGTGTTTTTTTTT
>JAANSN010001161.1:0-21071 GCA_036850665.1 Dicranocentrus wangi | reverse complement strand
TTTTTTTCGAAGGATTATAATATATTATATATATATACGTATATAATATCTGGCATTGCATGTCCGCTAGCTGAGTCTGACTGAGGGTAAATAAGAGGTGAAAAAAAGGATTTTATTTTTGTGTGGCGAGTGAGCCAGAGCCAAGGTGTGAGTGATTAGGGGAATACAGAAGCTTGACTGTGCACAATGTGTGTGGGGCTTCCTTAAAAAAAATTATTAGACATCATTTTTGTGTTGCTCGCATATCTTGAGGCTCAATATAATGAAGTGGGGAATGCACACTCAACTCTCGAGGTGACTATGATGGCTGGTGGCTAATTCTAATCGGGTAGTAATCCTTCTGACACCCACCACCACCAGCAGCCACTCGACTCTCTGTAATCAGCAGCAGCATCCCTCAATCAAATATTCATGTAAGAAAATTGGATGTAACACTATAGTTGATCCTCTGTGCTGCTCTGATGGAGTTTTTTAAATTGGGAATGAAAGTATTCCTCTTTTTTCCTCCTCCTGTGGGGCTACTGAGTGAGTAAACTCGAAAATTAGTCACACAATTCTGGGATTACAGGATTTCAGGAAGGATGTTGTCCTGTTGTCAAAAAAAATGCAAACTAACACTTGTTCCCTTCCTCGTCCCCCTGGCTCAATTCTTAACTCAATGCATTTCTGGCTATTTGGAGCAAAAAACTGACTCGAAACATGTGGAGCGCTGTATTATACATTGATACATTGTTGTTATTGTTGTCGAGTGTTTTGATGACGCCACCAGGCCACCACCACCACCTCCCAGACTTTTATTTTTATTCCAGTTCCCACTATTGTACACATAATATGTAGTCCAACACGTTTAACGTGGATTTTTTTTACACAAGGAGAAAGATGTGTTTACTTCTGTTATGATTCTCATGCAAAATCGACTAAAAATCGAGGGAGATGAAAAGAAGAAGGTTTTTATTGGGTTTGTCGTCACGCTGAAATGGTGGTGATATGATGTGTGAGCGACGAGATGAGATGGATGAGATGAGATGTGTGTGTTGTTGACGATTTGTTGATGAGAGTGGTGATGTGCGTGAAAATGGGTTCAGAAGTGAATCACAGGGAACGGAACGGTGTGATGATTACCTCGATGCCTGACTGACACGCCACAGGTGTTTATTACAATCAATTATTGCAACGAATTAACTGCATAATAATACTTGTCAGAATAATGATGATAATAGTGTGTGCATTATGTATTATCCCATTCCTTCAAAATCAATTCGGGAAATTGTCTTTGGCTGCAAGCAATAAGAGAGTGAGAGAGGGAGGAAAAAAAGTCGCAAAGGACAGAAACGCAAACCCTTTTATTTATTTTTTTTTCAAGAAATAAGGTGGGGGTAGCTGGCGCGAGATCCTTGCCAAAATGCGATGAGAAGATAAATGTTTATCAAAATTGGAGCCACATTCAACACATTTCCACACAGCGCGACGATAGGCACATTTTTCCTCTGCCGCGCTGTTGCTAACTGGTCATCTTTAAATGGCCACGGCTCTTCTATAAGTGTTTTGTCGAAAATGACAAAGTAATCAGGTCTTTATAGATTAGAGGAATAGGATAAAGATCTCTTTGACTCACGGATTGGCTATCATCGGAGCTAAGGTGACTATGGGGAATGATTGCATCACGTAATATAGACGCTCATAGAATAATCACACCATTTACCTGTCATTAATCGATGGTAGTGTCTCTAACTTTTATTTTCACTTTTTCATCATCATTAGCCCCTCCATTAACTCCAACCGAGTGTCAGACATTATTGTATATAGAGTTTAGCTGTTTGCTGGCTATTTCTCTCTCTCTCTCTCTCTCTCTCTCGATAATCAACATGCACCCATTTTTTTCACCCTAAGATCATTGGGTGACGTGTTTGGGTGTCATTATAGGCTAAATTGGCCTAATGGATGTAATCCATATAACTTCCTTGAGTGGTCCACTACCAGCACGAGGGATGGAATCCATACGCCGCCGTTTGTTTGTCCCTTTTCCGAAGTTTTCTTATCCAATTAGACCCCGGCCTTAGAGTAACATGACCAGCTACCCCTTTCATTTCCCAATTGATCACCACCGCAAAGAGGCAGAGAGCACCCACGAATGAGGCGAGGAAAGGGGAGAATATGTGAGAAACTATAAAGGGATATATTGGGAAGAAATAATATATTGTTTCAAGTCGTCGTCGTGTGTGCAACAAAACAAGAAGTGTGGCTCTGCATTTTCCCTGTAAAAAATCATTCTTGGGCTGAATTAGCATATTATGCGTTACTTAGGAGTACGACTACGACGACGGGGAGCATTGCCAAGTGTGAATTGGGAGGGCAGGGGTGGTTTACCACGGAATACGTAGAAAATAGAGTTCTTCTTCTGCAAGCACAATATGGGGTATAAAATGGTATGGTTCATGAAAAGTGACCAGTGGGCATACACGACGACAATCACGTCATTTAATCATGCATACATTTAGGAGGAAAAAACAACCAGTCCATATAATATTTCTCCTTCCTCTCTCGCTCGCCTCGTTAGTATGGAATAGGCGACACACCAGAGAACAAAATGGTGTGCTAACCCCTCGGATATCATTATGGGATTGCATGACAAGGGAATAAAACTATGCGAGAGGACAAATTAGGCTTTTTTTCTATCTATAAAAATATATATGCATTAGCCAGAAAACACAAGTTGAGAGGTTGGTTGGTTGTACTCGGGCACAATCACACAAACAACTCAGCAGAAAAGCTTTAGAGATAATCATTGAGGACATGCACAATGGGGAACAACATATTATATTATATAGTTGCTCTTTGTATTCCGGTTGCATCACGTGGACAAACCGAGACGATGATGATCCAAGAAAAGGCAGAAGAGAGTAATCATCATTCATGTACTCCAGTTTGCGTGTGTGTCTTGTCTACACCTCTAAATAAATGTGTTTTAACAAAAAAAACACAGGACAAGGATGCTGGAGGAGGATTTTGTCACCAGAAAAGATACAAAAAAATCATACATCTTGTATCCTATTTACGGTGGTGTGGTGAGTTCAAATAAATGTACAGGATGTTCTGATGTCTGGCCATTTTGGAAGATGCCGTATTTTAAAACGCAAAAAATTAGTTGCAGAAATAACAAGATTCCTTAATCTCATATCGCACAAATTTATTTATTATGCACTCACATCAAACGTACTTCTGTTCAAAACAAAAGGAAAAACTGGTCCACCACCGTATATATTTGTTCATCGCGAAAGAGAACCTACTTCTTCTCCTCCTTAATAATCATTAAGAGTTGGATTATTAAAAAATAAGAACATTTTTTAACAATATTACTCTAATTTTTTTTTACTCTGTATCAGAGTACCCCATTCAACATCATTTTGGTCTGGATATGCTATACTCCTATTACTCCTTCCTATATATAGGTATATGGTTTTTAAAAAAGGACACCATATTATTCTCTCCTTTTTGCAAATTCCACTCGTACGTAATTGTCCCCTGATTGATTCCCAATTCGCGTGGATAATGCAATCCAAAATCCAACCAACTCTTGAAATACATATATAAAAAACACACACGTATGTAAATGTGTTTCGCTGAAAAGAAATGATATTCAATATTTAAGAGAGGAAGGATCGTCATCATCAATATATGATCATCATGATTGCACTTGTCCGCATATATGTATATATAAAGATCAAAGGGCGCCTTTGTGATTGAGTTGGAGTTTGTTGTGGAGGTATATCGCTACACTTTTTTTTTCTTCTCCGCAGCCTGATTATGATTACACTTGCGCACTGCAAAAAGCAACGTTGTTGGAGTGTAGACAAAAGAGCAGAAATGAGAGAAATAAATAGTGTGAGTTGCCAAGAAGAACAGAAAAAAAAAACTTTTGAGAGAATTACTGTTATTACCGGAGTTGTTATCGTTCTCTCAAGGCATCTCGATTACTCTATGATTATTGTCATCAACTTGATCGTTACTTTGTTTTGAATGTCATCATATAAATATATATTCTTCTGAAGCTCGAGAGTGATGATGAGGATAGTATTTTTTAAAGCTATCCCCCCTCATATTTTATGATGATGAATAGTGGGATAAAAGACAGAAATGAGAGTGAGGATGAGGGTCCTTTGGAGGCAGTCAAAAATATCTATATACTCATTTTACATTTATTTTATGTGGTTTTTAATAATGTCTTTTACGACGACTGGCAAACAGAGGTTTTCTAGATTGATAAATAGGCTCCTCATCATCATCATCATCATTGTTTCCCATTTTGGGATTCCGTTAGAGAATATCAGCCGGAAATGGAATTAAGAATGCTTTTTTTTTTTATTTTTCGTTTTTATTTTTATTTTTCTATATAAGCGGCGGCGGAAAATGGAAGTGGTGGAAAGGGTTGGGAGTATTATTTTTATTTTCTTGAAAAAAATATAAAATTATATGCATCCGCCATGGTTGAAAATTAGGGTGTTAATGTTTTGAATAGCTGGTCAAAATGAGTGTGTTTATTGATGATGCCCTATAAAAACATTTGTAGTTTAGTATAATGTGTCATCATATTAACTCATTTTTTATTCAAAGGACGTTTCCGACCATTATTAAAGAGAATGTTGAGGAATCCAGTCCAAATTTGCAATCAGGAGTGACAATATATACATATAGCTCGCTCATCAGACACATTTCCTTTGTCCTTGGACACCTCTGACAACGATACACGACGATATATATTTATATATATAAGCCGTCCGACGAACCGTATTTAGTAAATTGTTTGGCACATTCAACATTCAACTCATTTTGTGAGACTTTTTTTTGTAAGTTGGGGTTGGCAGGTAGAAATGAGCGGTGGTTGGTGGTAGGCTTCAAATTAGATGAGAGCAGCCCGAAACCACCTTCACCCAGTTTTCGTCCAAAATGGCATATTATTAGATTAGTGGAAAGGTAATCCTGAGGCGAGGCAAAAAAAGCAAGCTGACTGAATGGAATGAAGAGAGAGAGAGAGAGAAATAAAAGAGTGTCGTCCAACAATCTGACGTGGCGTAGTAGTCAGTAGTCGCCCTATCGCCAAAAAACAATGAGAACAGAAGCCCAACTGCCCGTTTTTATAATAAACTTTGTTTGCTTGACTTCATCTCGAGTTTGCTCAGTCGTTGTTGCTTGGTATTGTTCAGTCAATCAGAAATTAGAGAAGGGGTTGATGATTGGTTGGCAAGTTGAAGGAGAGACTATATCAGGATGATATTTACAATCCCAATTTGACTACTTATTTTTTTTGAAAACTATATATATATATTCTTTACCTTCTTCTTCTTACAACTCCCTTTCTTCCGTTTTTGCTTTCTCTCTAAACATAACTAAAAGTACAACTAAAAAAAGAAACATTTTTGCTGGCTCATGAATCCTATTGAGTTTTTTTATCCTCGGACGATCGCAAACTCAAATTGTATACAAATTTCATAATAGAATTACAAAATAAAAGGGCCCATTTCAGCATTCACATGACTACACCTTCACATAAACACAGCGTAATTTTTCTCTCTCTCCAAAAAAAGGACAATGTGGAGAGGACAGGACGTGAAGTGGCCATTTTCGTGAGGATTCAGAAGGAACCGTGTACTTTTCACAAATTACATTTTTCATACTAGTATCCTGTGTGGCTTTTTTGCACACACCTTGCCTTTGCCGTGCATGTCGTGTGAGTGTGTGTGTACCTTTGGATTACATTGCGAAAAAAAAATATCATCCACTCGGTGAAATCCAAAAGGGATTATTGTTGCATGCATGCTATATGATGTTACCCCCAAGAATTCTTCTCCCTTTCGGACGGAGTGGTTGGAAAACAGGGGACAAATTGATTGGGTGGTGGTCTCTTATAATTCATGTAGTACATGTGTGTGTACGTGTGTGTAAAGGAAACGGGGTTCGAAATTCTTTCAGTCACGACGACGACGACCCATTCCTTGGGACGAATAAACCTCTTCTTCTTCTTCTTCCTCCTCCTTGTCATCTTTATATATACCACTACTCTGCTGCTCATCTTTGAGTCCAAGTTGTAAACTGTTATTATTATTATTATTATTCGAAGAGACGACGAGAAGGGAAAAAATCACACACAGGAGGAGAGTGTGTGTGATGATGATGCTCTTGTTGTCAAGAGAGCATTCTTGTTATGTCAATCTTTTTACACACGAACGGGCAGAGAATACATGTGTATCCCACTCAAGCCTTTTGTTCGCTGGTGAATCTTAGTCAAACAGACGACGGGCTAATATAATATATTGCGCGGAGGAGGACGACAATGGGAGAATTGGGAGAGTTGGTGGGACGTTGAGCCGTATTTACTAAAAGTCTTCTTCTTCTTCTTCGTCTTCTTTTCATTTATATAACTCTGATGAAAATCAAGCTTCTGGATTTCCTCTCGAATAATACCCACCTGTCTAATCCGACTCTGGCTGGCTACCATGGGGAGAGTCTCTGGTCGGGGGACAAAAGGGAATGGTTTGACTCTCGTACGTCAAGAGAGAGAGAGGATGACTCCGCGAAAATTTATTGGGAGTAATATAGTGAGTGAGAAAGGCTCCTCTAGCTTAACTTGATATTTTTTGGCACTACAAAACTTTTCCCATTTGTAATTGTACACTGACAGTGTGCCATTGTCGTGGTGGACTGGGGCCGAGAGTAGATTTTAAAATGGATATATATCCACCTCTCTAATCCATTAAATCCATCTTTAGTGTTTAATTATTATTGTAGCCTTGTGAGAAGGCAAGTTGCCTACTTGTAAACGCCAGTGCACTGGGAACTCATTTCAATTTCACCCAGTTGGGTTTTTAGTGGGAGATGATGTGGTGGCGGTGGCGAGGCGACTCAGGGAAAACCGTTGGCACTTCTTGCTACTACTTTGGTGTATTTTAGGGAGTCTCACGACGACGATTAATCCTCCGGGATTAAACCCGACCCGATCTTGTCTATCATAGCCCCATTAATGGAGATTTTTAGGGAGTGAAGAGCAATTTTTGTTCAGTTCAGGATTTTTCAGCAGGCAGACCCCTCATCATGATCAGCGGAGATCGTCAGTCGCCCTCATCATCATCAAGTGGGTAGACCACACTTATTATTATTACTATTTACCACGGCTATTAGAGGAACCAAAGCAAAAGCAAACCACAACTACAGACAGGTAGATTACACCAGAGCGAAAGGCAGGGAAGCTATATAGGAGAGAGAGAGAGAAAAAAAAAGCTAGGAAAAGGAATAATATATAGAATATACAATACTTATAAAGCTAGGAAAAGAAGAAGACGAAGAAGCAAAAGAACCAATTACTCACGCAATGTAATGACGAGAGGAGATTATAATGAGAGACAGGAGTGAAGTTTCACGAAGCTGTACATCTGATATACATATGTATCACATCTTTTCAGTTGCCTCTGCCTGCCTCACATTCCCAACAAAAATGTACTATTACACACACACATCCTCGAATATTATTATGTCTTTTTGGTTGTATCATTTCTCTCATTACATCCCATTATGTTCGATTCGAGTCCCTCCTGCATCCTCCGACTCCCCGTCCGTCCGACATGCCTGCCTGGACCTTCTCAAACCCAACCCCAACAACAACCACCAAACCTGCAACTGGCCCTTTAACCAAACTGGCTCAAATAATTTTTTAATTGATGTTTTTCGGTCATCAATATACACATTTTTTTTCAAGTGAATACATTTGAATATTAGAGTAGAGATCTTGAGGTGAAGTGAAAAAATGGGGTGCATCTGTGCCCTTTCACTTGAGGAGCGAGAGGGCTCCATCCATGTTCCGTCCATATGGACGACCTCCGTTTTATTCTCTTCTTGCATTGCATTGTCCATTCACAACAACTAAGTAAGTATATGTATATAAATGATCAACCGTTAGGGCAACACACATTAATTACCCTTAATAAAATATAATTTTTTAAGCTGTCTCTTCCCCGGTAATTGCTCAAGATTACATTTTCTCGAAAAGGAAGAAAAAAAATGCTATAGTTTCATATTAGACTAAGCAGGCATGCAATTGGTGAATGACGGACAAGGAAGGAAGCTCAGAGGAGAGGAGAGGAGCTGACTGACTGAAAAGAACCACACGAGGGAAAAAAATGTTGTTTTGTGGCTGCATGAAATGAAAACTCGTGCATTTTTTTTATTCATTTTGTGGACACACTGGCTGCTCTCAAGGAGACGGAAAAAATGTGGGCATAATTACAGTCTTAATTATTAAAGAAGGGCTGACAAATTTTCGCACGCAGGACTCTCCATAATCTATCTACTACCCCATGGCGGAGTCGTAGGTGTATGGCAGGCAGGGGTGTATTAAAACCATGCATACATTATAAAATGCACCTACCTTGTTGGCTTAGTAGTAGTAGTCTGCCTGCCTGCTTCTGAAACAATGTTGTCAACAAAGTGATATTGTGGCTCTCATGGCTGATGACCACGGGGGAAAAAATGTGGGCTATTGTATTGGTGAGCAAAAGCGAGCAATGATTGCTCTCCTCATATATATACATACGTATATATACCATCACATGGGATAATCAGAGGCTCATTTTCACTCCTCGTTTTG
Organism: Dicranocentrus wangi; assembly: GCA_036850665.1. Classification (NCBI taxonomy): domain Eukaryota; kingdom Metazoa; phylum Arthropoda; class Collembola; order Entomobryomorpha; family Entomobryidae; genus Dicranocentrus; species Dicranocentrus wangi. Next base: position 12,436 of record JAANSN010001161.1, on the reverse strand, counting down.
TCGTTTTTTTTCTAAATCTAAAACATTATTATTTCCATCTGAAAAAATTTTGCTGACTGAGCACTAAGCAGAGCTACTTTGTTTTATCATTATACATTCACAAAAATGAAAGAGAGAGAGAGAAAAAAAGCACGGGAGTGAATGGTGGTGGTGAGACGCATGCTATTTAACTGCGCGAGTGAGTGAGAGAAAACTAACTGGCTTCGTGTAAAATATGTGTGGGTGTTTTGTGCTGCCCAAGTGAGAGGATGGTTGGTGGTGATGATGGAGGTGATGATGATCAACACGTCAGATCTCACAACAATTTTTCCTTGCTGGTCCAGCCAGCCCCAATGAATGAAATGGAAAAAAGTAGGGAAAAAATGGAATCCAGAGCGTGGTTTTTAACTACTCGCTTCTGGTAAACGACGACGACGACGACGACGACGGCTATAGGCAGACATGCAGATAAGTAGATAATGACATCATTATCGTCATTATTATTACTTATGAAAGGAGTTGCCCTATGAGTCTAGTTGTGTGAGAGAACCCGAAAAAAAAACTTTTTCCATAATGAATAATAATGCAGAGGAAAGCTATATGGATGGTGGTGGGGATGGATGGGGATTTTAAAAAATCAACAAGAAAGAATATAACGAGAGAGGCTAAACATTAGCCAGTGTGCAGTGGTGGTGGTGTAATAGAGCAGCCATTTTTTATTATTTAATTACCCCTCGCAATGCTGCTGCTGTTAACTGACCCTAAAAGTGATGACCAGATATGGGATGATGATGAGTGTGGAGTTGAGTTGAGAGTGTGCGTGTGTTAGCATAACGGAAATGGGGATTGAAAATAATGCGATGCGAGTTGGTTTACATTTATTTGTTGTTGGGGCTAAATTTCTGATTTTTTTTCTCAAGTGATGAAGTTATTTTTTTTTCTCCTTCTCTATTTTAAGGTCCAATGACAGCCCACCATCTCCGTGATCTCTACAATGCAGCTAGTGGCGGAGCAGGAACCCCAGGAGGAGGTGGAGGCGCACCAGGTGCTCCTACAGGATCCACCTCGGCAGCAGCTGCAGCTGCTGCGGCTGCCGCGGCCGCCGCTGCTGCAGCAGCAGCTCATCCTGGAGCTTTGGCAGGTTTTGGAGGTCCAGGATCGCATGTGAGCGCCACAGGAAGGCTGTTGGATTTGTCGACCCCACTCCGCTACGGGATGAGACCGTATGACCCCATTCAAATGTTGCATCATCAAGGAGCCGTGTCCAAACTTTTGGGTAAGTCACAAGCTACTTTTGGGTTTTTTATACCACCGCACCGGTCCGGGAGCTAAGCATATATCTCACTTTAAAAAATGAATGAAATTGATCCTGTTGCACTGCTACTCCTTTCCGTCCAAATTTCCTTTTTGTTGGCTAAACGTGAGAAACACAGGCGACAGCCCAGAGACACATTTATTTTGTCAAAAAGTGTCACAATAAAGGTAGTAAGGAAAGGGCTCGTTTACACTGGGCCTCTCCATTCATAAGTGCACCGGACAGGAGGCATCATCTCCGCATCTCTCTCTCTGGCTGGAAAGTCATCGCCGCTGACGGCTTGCCTGCCAGACTCTAAATGACTTTTGATGATGTCATCATCATTTCACACATAAATACTTAAACACACACAAAATGTGTCGCAATGTTCTCTCTCGAAATGATTCTCCCAATTTATATAGGTATACCTATGTACCTACTCTGTTTTAAGAGAGGAAACACCTTTCCCTCAGAAACCGGACTGTAAAAATAAATAAAAAACAGGCCGTTTTAAAGGCAGCCTACAACAACACGGCTTTTTCCCTTAATTTATACCTTTTCCTCTAAAAAGCTCCAAGGAATAGGCACTTGGATAGAGTTGTGGGTTGTGGGACAGGTAATAAAAAAGAGATGGATGGGGAGACAAACGATAATGGTATAATCATTACCATTGTGTGCTCGCACAAACTCACAGTTTTCCCCATTATTATCCCAATCTCCATCACAAATCTCTCTCTCCGAACTGGAAAGAAGTCATCAACTGGGATGAAGCAGATCGCGTCGTCGTCCATCCACCAGTCCCCAAAGTCACACTCCCCAAGTCATTCAGCTGAAAACACTCGTCAAAAAAGTGAAAATATTTAGAGTAAAACAAAAACGTTTTTTTTTTGTAACAAAGGCCAAGGCAGGCAGGTAGAGTATGTGTGTAACAGGGAAGGCATAATATTAGACAACAGGTAGGTTAATTTTTGTTGAAACTGGATCCATCAATATATATTTTTTGCTTCTCTCTCACCGTCTCCTCACCCCCGTTTCATTTTTTCCCCCTGTTTTGTTTTTTCGAGGAAGGCGTAAAATCAATCGCAAGTGACCATTAATCATGGAGATATGGGTTTTATGTGAAAAAAAAAGAGTCCAAGTGACTTTGCTCTCCTTCTCTCAAGATTAGCCTTCCCCTGAGCATTTAAAACTTAGGTTGCGTCCTCCTTATTACAAAAATCCATTAACCCCGCTACATGCTCCGTCTCTCTGATTGTGTAATAATAAGAGTGAAAAAGGTCACCCAATTTCCATGCATCTACTCCGTCGTCATCATCACGTTTCCCTCCAATCTGAACCCATTTTTTTGTCGTCGTGTAACCCTAGCAATTAAAAATAGATTGGGGGAAAACACGGGCAGCAGGAGCAGAAGCAGGAGCAAACTTTTTTTTAGAGCTCGCTCTGGCTAGTTGTAGTTTGTGTGTGCTCACTCACCTTGTCTGTCGGCATCTCCAGTCCCTTTGAGACGACGGAGAGAGACAAATGAAGGAAATCTGACTCCAACCAAACAAACAACACATCCATCCATCCAAAACATCTCTTCCCAGGAGAGAATCATCATGTGAGAAAGTGAGAGAGAGAGAGAGAGAGAGAGAGGAAAAAAAATTGAATATGTATAAGTGTACACATACGTCGTAGCGTACGTTCGTACACTCATTTGATGATTACCATGATATGATCATCGTGCCGAATGATGAGCATTAGCATTATTGTGCTCACCCCGTAGCCGTATCGAGTTAGCCGAGTCAAAGCCGTTTTTTTTATTGAATGTGAAACAGGTATTTTATGAAGTTGTTGGAAATTGTAGTTTTGGCAGTTGAACCCAGGCGGATAGCTCTCTTTTGTGGAGAGAAGAGACGAACGAAGGCAAGAAGAAGGGAAGCTCGCTCCTCGACGAAAAAAGAAGAAAAAAAAAATAACTGAATTGAATTGCCTCATACTCCTCAGGTCCGTCCGTCCGTACACACACAGAGAGAGAGAGAGAGAGAGAGAGATATTGTAATAATAATACACACATATGCAGAGTAGGGTGCCTATATAGAAATAAAAACACGGATTATTATTATATAAGATCCCTGTTTCTCTCTTTCTCAAACAGACACGCAATATAAAGGTTACAACTTGTCTTGTTGGGACTAAAAGTCGCTCATCCATCCATCCAGATGATATGCATAAAAAAGTGTAGTAGCAAGCAATCCACCATATGTATGCATATTACTTTATTCTCGCCGTGGCGACACTAAAACTCATTAAGCTCTCACTTCCATTAATTTAATTAGTTGTGTAGAATTTCAATGACTTTCTTCTTCAATCGGATCGGAAATTCCACCTTTTATCTTTTGCACCACTTTGGTTGGATGGTGGATGGATGGGAGAAGAGGAGAGCAGAGCAGGTTCCCAATCCATGCAGCCAGGCAGACGGAATTATTATTAGGGAATGAGTTATGGCTTCAACCCGAGAAGGATTCTTAAGTTGGTGGCGATGTAAAACATGCTTTTCTAATCAATTATATAATACAGGCTTACTCCAATTTAGAACTTGATGCAGTTATATTATAGCACAGCTCATATACATGAATACCATCATCATCATCATCATCTTTCTCAACTCTGCCAGATTGCCAAAAAATTATAGCAAACATCAGATAATAGGAAGAAGAAGAAGACGAAAAAACAAAATTGGTTACTGTCAGTTGGGGGAAAAGGGGTAGCTGCTGATTGTGAGTAAATATTAAGAGCATGTTGTGTGAGCTCCTGGTCAAGGGAAATTGAAGGAGAGCTGTTTTAGCAACAATTCTTTTTTTTTCTCTTTCCTTTTTTTTTTTTTTTTGCACAACTGCTGACTCCCATACCGAGGGACAGTGATTGATTGACAGAACTTCCTTTTAAAAAGTCCCCATTAATTTACTCCAGTTTTAGCTAACTTTTTTAGTCATGAAAATTGCACCCAGGCAGTGGGAACGAGTGTTGGTGTTGGGGAAGGAAAAAAAAGTCAATTTTATAATTATCCCCGAAATTCAACTCTTTTCCTCTTCATGTTGAAAATAAAAATTATTATTACACAATGATGCAACGCGAGTGATCCAGTGTGTTGTGTTGCGTTGCATGATGATCACCTATCGATTCTGCACCTTTCCCAATCTCTCTGTCTCTCTCTCTCTCTCTCTCTCTCGCTTTTTCCCATTGATTTCAATTTTCTACTTTTTTTTCCTTCTCCCATCTCTCCTCTCTTGCTCCTTCTTGGTCGTCGTGCCAGGGACTCAAAAAAGACGCGGTGGTTGTCCGCCTTTTGCTCTCTCTCTCTCTCTCCCTATATTTGTGGGATTGCATGATATGGGTCTTGTCTAGCTCAGAATCCTGATTTTCTTCCCAGCATATCAATTTCCATTCACTAAGGTGATCATATTTTCATGATGATCATAAATGATCATGATCAGGATCAGGATGATGATGATGAGGACGCGATGGCGATGGGATACATACCAGTCAAATTTTAATATACACACTCCTCACTACATACTACTACTTGGCCAACTCATGAGAGATTACACACATTGACTCTTCAAAAGCAGTGATAAACCCTAAAACACAACCTTCTAATACACACCATACCTCTCTCAGGTTAAAAACGTTTTTTTTTCTGTTTTTTTCTCGAAAAAAAAAATATTATTTTCCAAGTCCAGAAGAGCCAGACATGGCCAACATTAAAAAGCAGACGATGATAGAGCTTGAACTACACTTTTGGCTGATTATAATGATGATGATGATGATAGACCACTTATTAAATGCATGCGCATCTTCTCTTCTTCTGAATCCATCAACTCTCCGTTTTTCTAATGAGGGCCAACAAGTGGTAAATAGTGGCAGAGTGGCAGTGCCACTGCAGAAGCTCCTACTGCAGTTTACAAAGACGAAGACGAAGAAGAAGGCGAAGGCAAAGGAGAAAAAAAACTTTTTTCTTCTTTAATCCATTCCCAATCCCGGTTTCACATATCATCTATAATATCCCCAACAAGAGATACTGAAGAGAACTGTAGCCCCGTCGCTATGGATTTTTCAATCGGCTACATTAAATGCAGCCATCCATCCACACACATTCACAATAATATGCATACATGCATCACAATATTCACAATATGCATGCAATTGAAGAGATGGGAAAAATATTAGAATTCATATTAAAACCTCTTTCTCTCTTTTGGTCGTCATCGTACGACGATGCGATGCGATGCGAGCCAACAAGTAAGTAGTCCTCATTTCATCCCGACTTTTTTTGCCATTGGGCTGCTGCTGCTGCTGCTATCCTCTCTTGAAGCTAAAATGGAATTATAGAAGTGAAAATCTGTCTTAGCTGCGCTAAATGATGCTCTCATCAATCCTCCTCGTCGTAATCAGAATCATCAACAGCAAGTAAGCATGGATTGTGTAATACCACCTTATCATCATCATCCTGAAATGAATGATCAGCAGGCAAAGCACGACGACGTCAGTCATCATCAGAAGAGCAGCAATTTTTGCCCGCACTCCACACTTGCTCTCTCTCTCTCTCTCCACAACTTCCATCGGCTTTGGTGGAGGTAATCAATCAATTATGAATTTTTCTACCTGCGCTCTTCTCTCCACACACTCCCATCTCCCCGCCGCTGCGCTGCTGCTCTGGTCGGTCGGTAGTCTGGCTGGAGTTGATGAGATTTTATTTTTTCTTGTCCCTATGCTTCTGTTTATAGTTGCACTCTCAAGTTAAATAGGAGTTTATTCGGTCCGGCTCTAAAGCCGTCTCATTTACAATTAGTGTGAGGTGCAGCGAGTGAGTGAGTGAGTGAGTGAGTGAGTGGGGCTGCGCTGAGAGAACTTCTTCACAGTGGCATACTGGGCAGGTGAGGTGAGTTGGTGATGTGATGATGACGATGGTGATGATGGTTGATGTTAATGTTGAATGCTCATTTTGCCCGGTTACCTGAGCAGCACGTCTTGAACAGGAGCTTTTATTTCTAGGTGAACCTCAATAATGATTCATCATGCATTCCTATGTGCTTCATAAATTAGCAGTAGCAAGGGATTATTTTTTATTTTTTGCTGAGGAGCAAGCGGCAGGTCGGTTGTCGGCCGTGGTGATGATGATGATGATGAAAAAGTTTGTAAACGATTAAGAGGCCTGTCAGTCAGCATCATCATCAGGAGTACCACCACCAACCACGACCACGGCCATCACCACAAACAAACCACCACCACATCAGTTTTGCCGCATAGGAAATCGCTCTTGGAAAACAGAGCAGCGTACTCTCATTTCCCCGTCTTTCCTCAGATTAATCAGGATTGACACGTGGAATTTTGTGGGGATTAATGATCCCTGATTAATTTCATAGTTTATATTTGCAACTCCACTCATGGCTTCCCAGGGTGGGATCCACTCGAGTGGAGTGGATTTGTGTTTGTGGACAAAATGGACCGTGATGGGGCAATGGGCTCCACTCCGAGGATGCACCCCACACCACACTCATCACATCATCATCTTTCCTCTTTGTTTCTATTTTCTAAAGGGGACTACTGTAAATTAAAATCTTATCGTTCCAGAGCAGATAAGTGATGACCGTTTCTCAAAAATCATCAGATGGATCGAGTTAGGATGCTTATTTAATGTGATGATGAGAGATGCGAATAAACTCTAGATTCTTTTTGTTTTCTTGTTGATGTGATAACACTTGATGGTGATGTTAGTTTGAAAAAAATATAGAGATTCAAATGGAAAGCGTGGTGAGTGCGTCCAGGACTTGAGGGATTTCTGGCTAGGAGGACGGTCGTGAACTTGTTTTGTTTTTCACTGGTCCTCTCCTCTTCACCTCCACCACCACCACATTCTTGTGGTGTCTTGCTTATTGCTGATAAATTTTTACGACCCTTTTCCAGTCATAAAAAGGGGGACGGTGTGAATGTGGCTTGAATTTGAATTAATGGATGGATGCAATTTGATCATCGTTAAAAATTAGAGTGATTTTTTCACGCTCCGTCATAATATCCAAACTCACAACAGTCAGTCAGTCCTCTTTCGACATCCACTTTGAGCTCACAATAATAATACTACAACTCTGGTCTTACGACACTCTGGTCTTGTGAGCCCTCTCGTGAATTGTTTCCATGTTCCCCTTTAATTTACGCTTTATGCAATGCTAACCTCGTCGATGAACGCGACGACGACGACAAAAATTATAAGTTTTGTTGATCATCCTCTGGTTCCTTTGCGATGAGTTTCGAATGCTGATATATATAAAAATATTATCATATCATCAAGGTTCGGAGAATATATCGGAGAAGGTTGAAATGGTCAATGATTTTTTTTTCTTTTTCCTCGCTGGAGTTGCGTTGTGCCACAGTTCAGAATTCAATTAAACCCTTACTCCATCTCATACTATATACTCATATTTAAATATGTATTTTCCTTTTCGGATTATCAGGAATGTTAAGTAGGGGGTGATAGTGGAGCGGAGAGAGAGAGAGAGAGAGACGAACTCTGTCTGCTTGCTGACGACGGTGATGATGATCATCAGCAGGTATAAACTGTAAGCAAAAGCTGATGATGATGACCATCATCACCATCATCATTTAAGTCATCATGCATCATCTTCATCATCACCACAAATCACAACAATCACATTTCCCATGAGGATAAGAGTGAGGAATGGGAATGCACAGAGAGAGAGAGAGGGGGGGAAAATCTGCCAAGGAAACCGGGCGGTGAAGCCAAGAAGATACGTATATAATATGCAAAAAGTTGTTGTATGCACAAGAATGCATACTTTGGGTATTTGCATAACATCATCATCCCTCCATGCCGTAGTACTAGTATTGGTGGTGGAATGGAGGTGGGATCCATCCGTCAAGGTACTACTTTACTTCTTGCATTGAGAAATGCAGTAGTAAGTAGTTGTGTTGTTGTTGGCTGTTGAGTTTAGAGACCAAGTTCATGTTCCTCTTACTTAATACCATGCATCTTGGCTGGTGCAATCATAATTGGGGCTCCTTTTTGAAGAAACCATTTTCCCTACCGATGATACCTCCGCCTGATTGACACCGTTTTTTTTCTTTCGGTATGGTACTACTCCTCTGCTGCCCTTAGAATGAAAGCCTTTTTACCCTATTCTCTTCTGTCTCCCTGTCGATGAGAGTTCACAAAAAGTGGTGAGAAATTAGGAGCTTGTCTGACAGGAGGTGTGAAGTGTTGCGTAAAAACCGTATTTTTATTTTTCTCGCTGTTGAAGTAAAACGATATCAAAAGAGACACGACACAGAGGCCAGAGAGGAAGGTAATTATGCAGGATTGAAAATTGAAATGCATGCAAAATAAGTAATATGCATCATATGGGACGACTGTTATTGGACATCCTGTGTATTCTTTTTTGGCGATGCCGCATGCCACTACCAGCCGCAGCCTGAAAAAGTGACAAATGGTGATGAATAAATTGCACAGTTTTTTTCTCCCTAAGATCCCTTTTCGGCAAAAAGAGCCGCTACGAGAGAATAACATATGATGAGAGGAAAAAGCTCGGAAGCGTTTCTCTACTCGGCTCTGAAAAAAGCCTTCTTCCATATTCCAGCATAGCCGAGTTCGTTTGAACTCTTTCATTCATGAATTAATATGGTGCTGCATTACTTAGCTAGTCCATCACTCATTTCCATTTAATTCCTAGAAAAAACTCTCCTGTTTTTGTTAGGCTTCCTCCAACACGGGAACACGACGACTGGGTTTGCAGTTTTATACACACATTACATATATGCATGCCTCAATATGCAAAACTACTTTTTTTTCTGCCGCCTCCTATTTTTGCAACTAGTTCTTACTTTTTTTATATTCTAACTGCCTGTCCGTGTCCGAGAGAGCCCAAGTGGAAACCAAGGTTTTTTGGTGATATGGGAAAGGTGCCCGTGTAAAACATAGTGTTTAATGCATCCATCGTCATGAGCATACTGGTAAGTTCATTCCAGTAAAGTTTGTTGTACAACAATTGCCATGTCTCTTTGCGAATATTTCTCAAGATATTCATCAGTCGTGGCCGTGGCGTCGTGGCAGGAGTAGCTGAAAAGTAAAATAAAACTAAAGCTTTTTTCTTCTCTCCTCTCTTCTTTTTTGCAAACCACCACCACCACCATCACCGCCAATCCTTTTTAAGCCCTGCGATGTAGTAGTATTTATATTATGCAGTATTTTTCCTACTTGGTAATTTTTGCACATGCCGTTCCCATCCAAAGCGTTTTTACACGCACACACGGTGGTGGTGGTGATGGTGGTAGTGGTGGTGGTGAAAAGATGTGAGTGTACGGGAAAAAATGTTAAAATAATTGTAGCCAAGAGGTAGCCAAGTAGCAATAATAGCTCGGTACAAAAAAGTGCACAGGCACCGGTTTTGCATACTACCGTATAGTTAATGAAGCGGAACAAGAGCAAAACTTTGACAAATGGTCTCTGCTCCTTTTGATTATCACCTTTTGTCCGAGACCAACGTCTAATTTTACTGCTGGAAAAATGAAATTAGAAAAGAAATCCCCTTGTGTGCAAAACAGAGTTTTTGCAATGTTCTCAAGAAGGGGATCTTATATAATATGGAAAACATTGTTGTGGCCGGGGTCGTCTTGCTGTCGCCACTGGGCAATAATAAATCGCATACATTTTACGTCTTTTTACGGGAAAACATCAAAAAAATCCTTTTTGATGGGTTGCTAAAATCCTCCCACATTAAATGTTGCTCACAGCGCAGCGTTTCTTTTGACTAGTTTTTAGAATGTGAAAATGGGTTGAAAATGGCAGAGGGTATTGTAGAACAGACAAAAGATATTATATTATATATATATATACATCTTTTATTTTTATAGTTTTTTCCGTCTCCGTGAACAAGATTTTTTCCCCGCAAAATCCCCTCTTCTTCTTCTTACCTGAGCAATTTCCCTCTAAATAGGGTTGTATACTTAAACAATTAGAAAGCCGTTACAACCGTGTAATATATACTTTGGCTTTTACGACTTTGAAAGAAGAAGATTTTTGGGATTTTAGCATGAAAAGTATTTAGGAGGGCTTTAGCCATACATTTTTTTGCAGGGTCTCTGAAGATTTGTGCAATTTTTGTGAAACACGATAATATGTAATAAAATATAATATATAACATTCCAAATAAACTCTCTCAGATTTACTTTTTTTGCTCTTGAGAAGGTACGGCGGCGCTGCGCTGCACTGCGCTGTTCTGCTCCTTCCTTAGAAAATGTGTGAGCGTTTTTGTGTTCGCCTCTAGGATTATTTTCCGCCTTTCATCAACTCCTTGACTGCCTTGTTTAATGAGTTTGAAGCTGGCCGTAAAGTATAGGGAGAGGAAGGAGCAAACTGTGTTTTTCCAGAAGGAAGAGTTGAGAAACGAGTGAGTGAGCAAACAAAGTTTTTATGTGTTAACCCTGTAATTAGCACTACCATTATTTTCGCCGCTGACTCACACAGCCCATCATCCATCTCACAGCCCTTTTCTCATGGCCCTGGCTGGCTACTGTGCAACTTGGTTGTTGCTTGCAACTTGCAACAACCCCCGACAAATGTTGCTCCCTGCTAAAAGCTAAAGCTCTGTCTGACCCTGTGGCCTTGTAAAACAGGAGAGAAAACTTTGTATTTTTGTGTCCACCCCGTCGTCACGCCAATATTTTGTAGAGAAAAAAAAACATCCTTTTTCCTTTCACAACTTGGGTCCTTCCTTTGTTTTCTTCCTCTCCAAAAAATTTTCGGAATTTTTTTTAAAGTTCATCAAATTACTACAGCCCCAACACACTTTTCTTCCCCCTCTCTCCTTGTGTGGCTTTGGTTTGGAGTGCATTCTAGAATGCCGCCGCAACAAGTGCCGGTGTGTGGATACACTGAGGAGGAGACTAGGTATATATACCTCTTCTGATTTTACATTGGCAAAATGAGGAGGATGCAGTGCAGACTAGAAAACTCATTAAAAGATCTGCACTTTGGGAATCACTGAATCAGTGTGTTCATCCGCAATTTTCACATTATCAATTCCCATCCCTGACAAATAGCACCTTCAATAAAGTACAGGCTCCAATTAATACCACAACAACAAGCAGCGATTGTCTGAAAATGGAAATAAAGGAGAGGAGACGGAGACGAGTAAACCATATATACATGCTCGTGGCTCGTATATATAAAAAATATATCTCAAATCTGTGTTGGTTCTTTGCCAGCAGGGAATAATGCATCATGATATTCATGATGATGCTCACAGACACATCATAATATACAACTTATATTATCCTGGTGTACTTCACCTCGTAAGTTTATACCTTATTACCTGTTCGATAAAAAAACAGTATAATGTTATGATAGAGACATTATATTATGACGATATACATACACTTTTTTAACTTTTTAACCCCCGAGACTTGAGGATATAATAAGTTGATATTCCGAACGAATCTATCGCAGTAATGCATTTTCCATCATCATCATCATCAGCATCGTCTACTTAACTTGCGCGAAAACTCACCCAACTCCTGCCTACCTGCCTCTCATGAGTCGTTGAGCATAAGAGCTCATTAATTTGGAAAATTCCACACTTGTACATACACTTCCGTTGATAACGAGAGATGGAGAAGGTCATAATTCACACTCAACCCATATCTCTCACAACGAAATGATGATCACCTCTTATAAATTACTTTTATATATACTCACTCTTCTGCTCTCGCTCAGAGTCAAAGACGACTCTCGGAAGAAGAAGAAGAAAAAAAAGTTTTTCTTGTGTAAACTTTGTTGTAATGGAGTGTTTGAGTGTTTAGCAGATTGTAAAAATATACAATATAAAAAAAACTAAATAGCCGGTGTACCTATAATTCTCTCAACGCTAAACTCATCATCATCATCATCATCGCCACCATCACCATCATCTTATTATTATTATTACATCCCGACAGTAAAAACTCATAAAGAAAAAAGTTTTTATTTTTTTATATTCCTTTTTGCAATTTCTTCGTTCGCAGTCGTCCGTGCTAACCACCAGTAGCAAAACATCAAAACTTTGGCATGTGTAGTAGTAGTAGTAGCACATAAAATTAAATACTTTTGGACAATAAATCTTTCGAGAAAAAAAA
>JAANSN010001160.1:0-37760 GCA_036850665.1 Dicranocentrus wangi | reverse complement strand
ATTCAGTTTACTTAAAGAAAGAAATAGTTGGGTTCCGCATCCAATCCAGTATATTATAACAAATTGTCAATCATCTGACTCTGGGACGGACTGGCTGGTGACACCTTGGATTTGCCGTTGCCCGTTGCAGTGCGCACAAGCACAACAGGTCAGTTTTTTTAATATATAAACTGGGTAGATTTTTTGTAGAATATTATTTTACCATGTAATTCCTTATGGGTTAGGTTAGGATTATGTTATGGTATGTTAATATGTAAAAATCAGCAACTAACTAATGTCACCGTCATTCATTATTGTCAACCGTATCCTGCTTGTATGCTATGTTGTGACAAGCACCTTCCGTAGGGAATTCCGTAGTTATTAAATCTGGGAAAAGATGGGAATGCGAATGTTTAGATAGATTAAGTATTAATTTAATTTTGCAATCAGGATTTGACTGATTAATTGAGCAAGTCCCATGTTGAATGTATACACCATGATTGATAGGGATAGGGAGACTTTAGTATTTCCAAATTCCCAATGTAATTAACTTAAATTAATAACAATATTGAATATAATGGAAAAATCTACGTGAAGATTTTTGCTATTGTTGATTCTATTTTTTTTTGTATTCTTTTTATTCATTAGATGCAGGACGGCTAAAACCGGATGTCAGATGTTTCGAGCTAGGAGCTAGCTAGCAAAGCGTTGTTGTTAGCCTTGGAAAATTAATGAAGGTGAAGGTTGAAGGTGCAAGTCATATTTTGACACCAAGCCGATTAGCCGAACAGATTTGATATTCAATATATTACTGAAGCAGGATGGATTACATCGGCTCTCTTGATCTTACTACTATATTAATTGCTAGTGGTTGACCAACCCAAAATAGACAATTATGTCGTCGTCTTTACCCCGTCAAATCCAACTTTCAACAATGCTTTCGTGATGAATGTCGAGCCGTCATTAAAAATGAAATCGTAGAAGCTCCAATCCAATAATAATAATGCAATATCAAGTTTTTTGTACTTGCTAATTTCAAATTTTGCTAATATTAAGTTAGGGCTAGTGTTAGGCAAAAGTGATTTAATACTTAGGACACGCGATTTGTACATACTAAAATATAAAAAATTAGTCGGTCGGGCTAGTTTTAACCGGTTACGCGAAGCCTGAAAGACTGAAGGATAAAGAATTTCGTTTTTCGACGTGCAATACAAGACTATCTTAGTGAAAATCAGTTGGCGAGAATTGCCTCTTGTTTGTCACCTTCGTTTTCAGTGTTTTAGATTTGTTGAGGTAACTAACTGACACTGTTGTCCTCCAGCCTAATTTTTACAGTGTAAAATTGAAGCTCTCATTGTCGGTAGGTATGATATATACCTACATAGTGACATACCTATATATTTACGTCACAGAAAAAATAATTTGAAAATGCTAATAATAATGTAGTTCGCACATAATAGATACGGTAGATTTATGTGAGAGGTTGTGACACGACTGGTAGGGAAAAAGTTAATGTATATGTGACGCTATCAACTCCTCCATATAACCAGTGAGTGAGTCAGTTTTGTTATTATACAAATAACAAATCCACACATTTCTAGCCGAGGAAGGAAAGAATACACGAAGATACATGTCGGAATGGATAACATATAGTACGATACAAACGATTGTTTAATTATATAAAATATAACGAATTATTGGCATTGGCATGTGTCGTGGTGTGTATGATAATATGAGAATCTGGAGTCGCAGACAGTTCATACTTGAAATGTTTACAATACTAATTATAACAAAATTTAATTAACTTTAACATGTTGGCAAGGAAGATGCATGTTGCATCCATGCATCCACTATGCGTGTCGTTGTCAATATCAGAATCAGAATCATTGAAAATGCATGTGAGTGATGAGTGACTGTTAATATGATATGATGACTTTTGTTCTCTAAACGTGACTTTTTGTTGAAATATTTATACTGGCTCTATATGGCAGTTGGTTTTCTGAAACATTAACACACTTCAAATACACGTTTTGATTTAAAAGGGAATGTGTATTTCATGAGGTGAGGTTGTGAGATAGATAGATGGTGTGTTCAGCATGTGAAATGTGAAGCGTGTAGTTTACTCTCATTTCCACTTGTATTGTACAATAAAAAGGTTGTATTGAATTTTGGAAGTGTTGAGGAACTCAAAGAAAGCACAGCAGAAGCATTGGATCCGGTTGAGGTGTTGGCAGGAAGCCGGGATCGAGTCCCGTTCCTTGCTCTTCGGAGACACCATCATCATCGTGATCACATCACATCAAGAAATATGGCCCAGGCACAATCCATCTCGGCTGACATCAGTCGAAGGAACCCCCAAGATGAGTATGAACTCATTCAGCGGATTGGGAGTGGAACTTACGGGGATGTTTACAAGGCCAAAAGGTTGTCGAACGGAGAGTTTGCTGCAATCAAAGTGATCAAACTGGAACCCGGAGATGATTTTGCTGTGATCCAACAGGAGATCTTGATGATGAAAGACTGCAGACATTCAAACATAGTAGCATACTTTGGAAGCTATCTACGTCGTGATCGATTGTGGATATGCATGGAATATTGCGGTGGAGGATCTCTTCAAGATATTTACCATATTACGGGGCCGTTGACAGAGTCACAAATTGCTTACGTTAGTAAGGAAACTCTCAGAGGGCTTGCCTATCTACATGCCCTTGGGAAAATGCATAGAGATGTAAAAGGAGCAAATATTCTCCTGACTGATGCTGGGGACGTGAAATTGGCTGATTTTGGAGTTTCTGCTCAACTAACAGCAACTTTAGGGAAGCGGAGATCTTTTATTGGGACGCCTTACTGGATGGCACCTGAGGTTGCCGCAGTAGAAAGGAAAGGTGGCTACAATGAACTGTGTGATGTGTGGGCACTAGGGATCACGGCGATAGAGTTAGCGGAGCTGCAACCGCCCATGTTTGATCTACATCCTATGAGAGCTCTCATTCTGATGGCGAAAACCAGTTTCAAACCACCAACTTTAAAGGATCGCGACAAGTGGTAAGAAAATACACAATATACACGAATGAAAGAGTTTTCCTTTTTCTGTACTGCGTTAAATGAAAAAACGAAAAGGGATTCATAGTTGTAAGACCAAGCCGTTGCTTATTCATAATGCATGACATGAAAATTATGAAAGAAGGGCAGGCAGGGACGAATTCCGTCCTGTAGAAAGGGACCAGAGGCTACGCTCAGAGAGCACAAAAACTAGGAGCGCATAACGCTTGGAATTATAAAGGTGTTCCTATGTACGTCTTTCTCCAGGAAAATACGTTTACCAATTCTATTCTTGTTTGTGTTTCAGGTCAGTAAACTTCCATAACTTTGTCAAAGTTGCGTTAACCAAAAATCCAAAGAAACGGCCTACTGCAGAGAGAATACTCCTGGTAAGTACTTTTTCCTCGACGGAGCCAGCATATTGCTTCAGTGAGGGGTAACGCGTTATGTATAAAGTGGAGCGAAGAAATATGCGGAATGAATGCTATGACTATACAATTGTCGGAAAAGTTAGAGGAAAGCAGCTTTCGTGCGAGCGTCTTAAATCATGCATGAACGGCGATGGCGAACCCGCTTTCACCTTTTTCCTCCTTCACTATAACCGCCTTGGTACAAGTTTTGTACATGTTCCGAATGAACAAACGATAAACCATGAAACCTCAGCTAGCGATTTTCACACACAAGTTGGGAAAAGGCAGCTCGCTAGTTAAGAATCGGAGGGCAGGTGATACAAGATCATAAAATGAACCTATGACTAAACCACCAAGTTCATGGCCCACGGATGCAAATAAATGATACAATTTAGTTGTTACGGCTGTTTTGTCTATGCCACAAAACTAACAGGAAATCCTCAAATTATGCTTACTAAAATCCAAATCCAACGGGATTTTCACGTAGAATGCCGTACACAAAGCATCTAAACCTTTCGTTGTCTGTTATATGCAATCAGCCATGGACCAACAATAAACTTTGATGGTTGTGGCTTACTCATTCAGCTAGTGTAGAAGCAATAACAATTACCTGCATAATTGTATCCCGAATATTCAAATAAAGGGTCAATCGTATTTCTTTAGCGTATTTCAAAATGATAGCTTTATTTTGATTTTATGAAAAATTACGATCTAAAATTATTAACAAGGTCCTTGTATTACAAACAATTGCATCAATCATGCCATGCACCAATTACCCGTCACTTTGACTAAAAAATTCCCCAGTGGATAACTTCGCTTTTCAAGATTCTTAAACCGTGGCTGGCAACAATGATTGTGTATAAAAGCATAGTGGATTTTTGAAGGTTGTTTTCAATATACGTAATACATGGACAAACCTGTAGCCGGAAAAATAAATTAGTTATTTCATTTTGAAGACTACCTAAAAATATACTTGTCCCTTTACATATAATTGCATCCAGCACTACGTATGTTATGTTAAGTTTTGTAATTTGTAAGCCAACTTTCACCTTAGCTTATACATGTATTTAGTTGATTATGAACTATTGTATGCCTGTTGCGTGATAAACTATCTTTTGCTCTCACGGAATTTCCTTTTTATGGAACTTGTCTCAGTGCTCCACTGCAGTGCAAGGAGCTATGCCAGGCATGGATTCGTGAAGAAATGTAATGTGGCCTGCGTGAGGTGAAAGTAGACTTGCGTTTCTCAATGTTTGCTTCATTTGTTTGCGTTGTGAAGTTGCGATGAAATATTTCGTTTTTCCGTTGGTAAATTATAAACCTTATTTACACTTATATTCGACCAGTATGTCTGCTGCGTTCGTCGTAAAGCAGGATGATGCAGACCGTTATATACAGCAATTACAGCATTATGCTTATACCTATCGAATTGTGCATGAACGTGTGAGTGGAGAGGGGTATTCACTTTTGAAGGTTGTTCTTGGGTACCCCTCGACTCCACTTTATAGACGAAATATACGTTGTGCTTGAGTTAGAAAAAATCAATGAGAAGGCGCCAGCATATTATCTGATAATTTTAGCATTCAGCGTCTATTAGTTCCTCCCGAGGCCTTTTATAACATCATTCCTTACATGTCATAAAGAAGGAAAAGTTAATTTGGTTTCCACTAATTGTTCGTTGCGTGAATATTTTATATGCTGTTGTAAATATTTCACCGTGTTGTAAAAACTCCACACTCCACTGCCATCCAATATGTTGTAGGGAGGAGGGATGTGATGGACGCGAAAAGTGAAAGTGTAACCGGAACTAAATTTTGGATACGCAAGGGAATAAAATAAAATACGTATCGGTTGGTCTCAACCAGATTTGAAGTTGAAATTAAACGTAATAGTGAATGGAGCACACCACGGTAAACTTTGTCTCCTAGATCGATGCACAGACAGTGTGCTTCCTCCGTATCGTGGTAAACTCACTAACTGTATGTTGATGAGATGTAGTTGAGTGAGTCAACAACAAGAACAAAATACCATGTAATGTGTGCCAAATTAGCTATCAGCACGATTTTGGTAAATATACTGGTACGAGAATAGGAACCTCTACAGGCTATTCGATTCCGTTAATTCTTAGAAGCAGAGGAATGGGTTTCAAAGGCTTTATATTTGATTCCTTTGATCAAAGGCTTTGGGACTGGCATGAGTTAATACGCGAAATTTAAGCTTGCACGAAGCCAGATGCTGATGGGGATGGAAAACCGTGTGAATCACATTTGTTCCACCTACCCTACAAGCGGGGAAATCTTTTGTTTCCCTTCCAGCTCCGTGCTTTCCCTTTTACCTATTTTGACATTTTTTCATGCAGAATGATAATGAATGTGTAATCACGATGTTTTTGTTGATATATTCCATGTGTTTCCGGAACACAGCATCCTTTCCTCATGGGAGACCTAACGAAGCGAGTAGCATTAGAATTACTGCACAAAGTGAGCAACCCAAATGTTACATTCTACGACATGGATCCCGACGAAGACGGCGTAAGTCCTTATTTGAAAACTTGGAAAGCAAAAATTGTTTTCGTGACCTTTCTCAATTCCTCATGACAAAAACCTGGGAGAGCAGGAAGGAAGCACATTTTTCATTTGCTTTCTGTGAGCCTTTTCATAGAAATGAATACTCACAGTCGACGTTACAAAATTATAAAGTGGGATAATTTTTTGTCAAACAAACTCGTGAATGTCATACAGAATTCCAAATACCAGCTTTGGAAGTTGAAGATGCATTATGGAATACTCATAGTTTTTCCCTTTTTTATCTTTTTGCAGACTGTACAAAACGTACCACATAGGATAGCATCTAGACGAACAGACAGGGCAGATCAGCGGACTCCGTCGGAGATCAGAAGTAAGCCTACAATTTTATATGTATATGCCTTAATTCAATATGGTTTCGCAGTGCACAGCTCTATCATCGTACTGCTATTACGTAATCTGGATGGATATAGTATGTACATTATGCATACAGCTAGGGATATGATATGTGAATGTAAGATGGGATGAAGATGCTCTTCTTTGTGGTGACGTAAAGACGGAGGAACGTAAGGAGTGGATGTGACTTCTGTGACACTGGTTCTGCCTCAGTTTACATGAAGCAGAAATAAATGATGCAGTTTATTGTGGCATGTGGCATAGCCGTATTTTTCTGGAAATGAATGAAAATGGAATGTGTGTCTGGAATGAATGAGAAAAACCCGGGCAAAGCAAGAAGGCTGTGGAAGCAACTTTTCCACACTTTCTTGAACGAAAAGGAAATCCGCTGGTCTCTTGACATATATGACTGGCTTTTATTATAGTTATGGCATCATTATCAGACGGTTATTGCATGTCATAAAGACAGCTTAACTTCTTTTCTTACATTCCAAATGTCCCTAGAATTCAAGCCATACGACGTGCTTGTGTACACAGTGTGGTAATAATGGTCGCTTTCATCATTTTATTTTGGTGGTGGGTGAAAGCAGCAAAAACAGAATATGGTTCTTTCATTTGCAAAATTAAGAATGAGTGAAAGCACAGCAGTGTTACCAGCGTTTACCACTGGGTTATCATTCTATGGCACTATCATATATTCCATTCCGGGAAAAGGGGTCTACAGAGTTTATTTATTTGTTTTGATGGTTGATGCAGGCAGTCCCATTTTTCTATACTCATGTCGAACGTTTTTTTCATTTGCAGATGTGACGCCTGACCTTGGACAAAGACGTAGGCATCCCCATCCCCAGGATGTCCGGGTACTTGTTCTTTGTTTTTTTCTGTATGACTATATATTCTCCAGCATCAACCTAAATCCGTTTATCTTTATACTTGTTTTGAGCAAGTGTATGGAGAAAGGAAATAATATGCGCAACCCGAATGCTAAATAATATAGTAAAACCAAAATAACTTGTTGGTTAAATAGTATTTAGTAATTAACTAACTAATGATATTTTACAGAACGAGTACAACAACGATCATTTGCCATTGCCTTTCGAGTGGAATGACAGAGGATCCGATGATGCCGATCGAAAGTAAGTTATACGTATGAATGATGTACACAATGACTAGGTATCTTGACTTGAACACGGTGTTAGGAAAATATGGTTGATCTCGTTTGTTTGATGTACTCCTTACTTAATACCAAATACTAACGCTGTAACTTGATGGGCTAACAATCATTTACTTCCTTCGTTTCTCCTGAAGCCCTTACTGAAAAACTACAACTAAATCAAAATTGCCAGTTTTACCCGATTTACTATGTTAGCAGTTTGTAAGACTTATTTATTAATACGTCCTTGGCTGTGCACTGAAATTATAGGAATTGCATTAACATCACTGATACAGTTACACTAGACAGTACAGTAGACGCTCGTGTAATAAATCTATATATCGTGCAAGGGTACATTCGATAGTAATGTAAAGATCATCGGAAATTGATGACAAATGCAAATGAAATTATGTTTAACTTTGCATGGTGCAGTACATGTTGTACATATACGTATATTTCACATTTTACAATTACCATGCACTTTGAATGATTCCTACTCCTTACCAGTGAAAATTGCTGTAGATTGATAAGATAAGTACATAGGTAATTAATTACGCCGAATTGATGCAAATTTGCAAGCTTTAATACTTTACTTTAAAACATTCGTATAAATAAAGCAGGAGCTCATCAGCCTAAAATGCTAAATCACTAAAATGTAAAGCCATTTCATCACTAAAATTATGGTCGTTCTATTCATGATAGTGAAATTTTTCATTACTTATTCAGTAATCTACCTGCAGTACTAAAAATATCAAACTCCGCCGTCATAAGATTATATTAATAATTTTAACAGAAATCACTTATGGGACTGCAAAGTTACAAATCATTTTTTGATTTATTTAGAGCAGTTTGTCCATATGTCAATATCAATTACTAATATGCCTTTTTGAATTAATTTCATATTTCATGACGTTCTTGTAGTAATATTTTCTATTTTCCTTTCCTATTTGTGTGATGATTATATAACGACAACAACATGAACGCTGAAATCTACAACCGGGTGCTCTTTTATTAACTAGGACTTTACTCCAGTATATTGATGAGGAATTGATGAACAGGTAATTTCTTGGAAACAAACAAAGCCATGTGCAGAACACTCTATCTATACCTTTCTACGACGTCTCTTTTTCAACACATATATCCTCTCGCTCTCTTTCTCTATAAGTATTTGTCTTTTTATATTGTGTGTGTTGTGTGATGGTGACGTGTTGTGATTTTCTATTTTCGTCATTCACTCTTTTCTCTCTAATTTAGTTACCTATATGCACAGCAAACACATGAAGAAGAAAGATTCGGCTAATTCTACAAAATGCGCATAAGCAATGCACAATGACAACAAAATACTGCTGCTGTAACTAGTTATGATATAGTTATATCCATTCTCTCCACACATTTACTCTGAAGTGTATAAGCATGGCTGAGCATATTTTTTATTTTGAACTTTCTTTGATTTCAGCGTATTGTTAAGACACGTGAATATATTGGAATATTCGAATGTCTCATGTTTGAATTTAAATCGGATTTCTGCTTTTAACAATATGATTAGTTTAGCTTGATTTTCTTGGCTTTAAATATCTGAATGACATCCACACAATGTTTTCGTCAATGGTTCTGCTCAAATGGAATGTTCAATTTATATTGCAGGGGTCATGGGGAAAGGCTTCTATCTGGTGCTGGCTATTCACAACAGTACGTGAATCAAATTTTTACAAATCATTAAATTCATAAAACAGCATACAATTACAATTAGTCACAAACTTGTCAGTTAATAGACTAGTGTCGTACTCTGTTAGCTTTAATGTCAGGAAAGTGCCTTTTTCGGTCAGGATAAAATGTGTAATAGTTACTGCACCATTGCATAATATGTTTAAGGCTGAATTTTTTACTTTGATCCTAACTGTGAATATATACATGATTGTGAATGGTTGTTTAAATATTTTCAGAGCAACTCTTCCGATGGGTGACCCAATGTCAGTTTCTAGTCATGAGCTGATGGATAGCAGAAATCACAACCTAAGTAATGGTAGCTCAAGGAAAGCTGGTGAGTCTGGGAATAGTTGTGTGTTTGCAAGGCGTCTTTGTTTTACCTGAGCTATTATGCAGACGATGGTAATAAGGGGAATGGAATTGCTCTTGTAATTACAGATCGTAGAAGACATAACTCGTTTTCTGGGGAAATCGAGGAGTTAACTTCTCGCCTTGACTCGACGTTGACACGAGGGAGTATGGACGCTCCCGTGGAACTCCGTGTAAGTGCTCATGCCTCTCCACGACGTCAACAGACCAACAGAACGCTCAGTGACAGTGCTGCAATGTTAAGTAGCTCACCCGATCTTAGTTCCAGAATGCCAACAACGTCTGCAGTTGATCAACAGAATGGTCGACCTGACCTCACTGCCGGCCTTCCTCCAGTTCCCCCTCCGAGAACGAGAGTGGAAAGGAGAAACAAACATGAGGACAATGGAAGTCCTCCAAGACTAGTGAGCAATGGACTGCCTCCCACTCCGAAAGTTCATATGGGGGCTTGTTTTATGAAGGTAATTGGAGAGGAGTATAAAGTAAAAGAATATGTAATTCCTGCTGTTGCGTTGTTGCACAGAGCAGCGGTATCTAATATGGGGCGAGAACCATAAGTTGATGAGAATGTTGCCACATTAAAACCATTGTTCCACGAAATTCTCTTTCTAATAGGTATTTAATGGCTGTCCATTACGAATGCATTGCTGTGTGAGTTGGGTAAATCCGGAAACAAGAGACCAACACATTTTACTAGGTGCCGAAGAAGGAATATACACGTTAAACCTGAATGAATTACACGAAACTGCGATGGACCAGCTGTATCCTCGAAGAACCATCTGGATGTTTGTTGTAAAGGATGTGTTAATGTCGTTATCCGGGAAAACGGTTCAGTTATACAGACATGACCTGATAGGATTACACGCTAGTATAAATAATAAGCACACTCTCCGATTTTCCTTGAGGATGAGTAATAAAATCCCGGAAAAACTTGTGCCCCGGAAGTTTGCGCTTACAACGAAAGTAGCTGACACAAAGGGATGTATGCGGTGTAGTGTACGCCGGAACCCGTACAATGGCTACAGATATTTGTGTGGAGCAGTGCCTACTGGAGTGTTCCTTATGCAGTGGTACGACCCTCTCAACAAATTTATGCTCCTTAAGGTAAAGAAGTTTTGCACGAATATGAGTATATATTTTTGGTGGTTGTGTACATAGCTGCGTCTGTCAGTCTATCTGTTTTTCATTCAAAGCAAAAGGTATCTCGATCGAAAATCTTAATTTTAAATCTGCATTTTTTATTCGCATTTATGATGTAGCACTTTGACTTTTGTATAACGTCACCACTGAAAACCTTTGAGATGATAATCACGCCGGACGTGGAGTATCCCTTGGTCTGTATCAACGTGCGAAGAGAGTCTGACTCACCGAATTTGAAATTTGACTTGTTGAACCTGAATACTTCCAGTAGTTGGTTACATAGTGATGAGATGTCTAATGACTCGGTAGATAAATCAGGTAGGGTCCAACCAGCGTACTTTCAGTATCAATTATGTTTCTTCTGTCGTCGTTCGGTATAATCATTGATGTCAATTTGCATTGTATAGCAACTGTGATAGCTCGCAAGGACTATATGAATGTGGTCAGCGTTACTCAGTTAGAAAAAGATACCCTCATGGTTTGTTATGATAGTAAGTTCGACTAACTATACTTTGTACTTTTACATCAATCAATTTAGTCGAAAGGGAAAGCAACTAAATGAACTTGTGTTCTTACCTTCAGGTATTGCCAAGTTTGTAAACATTAACGGGAAAGTAAAATCTGGGAGGAAAACTTGCTCTGAAACTAAATTTGATTTTCAGATTGACTCTGTTGGTGAGTGTAGATAGAGAAAAGTAAACATTACATAGTATTTTTGTACTAGATAGATGAAATGAGCAAACAAAACTAACTCTTTGATGTCTTTGGATTTCTCTTAGTATGCCTAACGGATAGTGTGCTTGCATTTCATAAACATGGTATGCAAGGAAGAAGTTTTAGGAATGGTGATATTACGCAGGAAATTACAGATCAAAGCAGAATATTTCGTCTTCTTGGTTCAGACAGGTAAGATTAAGAAATGCTTTCCCTCTCAAAACTTTAACTTCTTTTAATCCATGCACTAGATAGAGTATTGTACGATGTCCTTAAGTATATTTATACAGCTTTATGGGTCGGGTTGCAAGAATTATTACTAATAATCAAAACCGTAAAATGAATTGAATCAGGGTGGTGTGCCTGTCAAGCAGGCCATCGGATCCTATTAACGTGGCTTCCAGTGAAGCAGGCTTCAATCTCTACGTTCTTGCTGGACATGAAAACTCTGTATTTTGATTACAACTTATTTTCTCTTATATCTCTATTCTCTTGGCATTCAAAATACGCTCAAGTCTATCGCTAGTCATGTTACTCATGTTCGTATTATTTTTTTACTCCAATCTTTATAGCTTAGTTGCATGTTCATTTTTTAGTGCAGTTTTAATTATGTAAATGTATATTATTTAATGTCTTTAATCAATTCTACATGTTGCTTCGCTTGAATTAATTTGCTAGTTGATTTTTTAGCTCCTAACTTTTGTTTAAAATATTTCCACCACGACTTTCGTTGCCCAAGCATGAAAATTACAAGGGTTATTTTATTGATACCGTGCGTGTGTCGTTTTAAGCATGGAATATCATGGATCCTGTAGTTCTATCTGAATTATCGGTTTTTTGAATACAAAATTGTTTATGGTATGGGTTCTCACTTATCAGTGTTCTCTTCCCTCTATGATCCGGGTCAGAGCATCATGTTCCTGATGTTTTTCAATATTGTTTTTGGTTAATATTTTTGTTGATGGACTTGAATAAGCTTGGTGTGTTCTTTATTTTGTTTGTGAAATGACGTTATAATGTGTTTTGATTTATTTTTCAGGGAAGATAAAGTGATTTTAGTGGAAAGCAGACCAAATCCAACCGGGCCACCACTGACAGCAGAGGAAGGAGTAAATTTATATACACTTGCTGGTCACGAAGCCACCTTTTAACACTTAAATCTAAACCTACAAACAAAAATCACAATTACAAGTCGCATATTTTTGGCTAGAGTCAATTGTAAAGACGACAACAGTTTGTAAATCCTCGTAACATGATAAAATGTTTCACGTGTCTGTGTTTCATGCATTTAGTTGTCTATACGCGACTGTTTATCACACGAAATTTCCGAAAATTTGGTGGTGATCGCTTGATTGAACTTGTATATTTGCTCCAGAATATTTAGAAGGAATGAAAACGAACAACAATACCACACAATAGGACAAGATTAACAATAACACCATTAAGCCAACGCCCTACTTCTTTCTTTGTACGTCATTAGTCATAAATGATGGTGGTGCGATGTAATGAGTTAAGCGTGATGACATTTGACATGACTATTCTAATTTTAAGTTTGCACTCACGCCGTAAGCAATACAGCGTTGCTTTGATTGAAACCGCCGCGTAGTCTATTTCTGTGCCATTTATTACACATGACAAGATTGACAGGTGTAAGTTGATCGGATACATACGTGTCATGATGTGACCGGAATTTTACTAGAAGATATTTTTGGAATTTTCCAATCGTTTTAGATTAGCGGTTAATGAATGATATCCTTCGTAATTATAGCCTGTGAGAAATCAGTAATCAAACACTAGTAAAGACTATCGATTTGTAATTAAAGCATGCATTACAGTCAGTTTGACACCCCAAAATGCAACTACGCAAGCATTATTAAATGAAAACTTAACTTTTAGTTGTTTTGTTACATCGTGAGAATATCTGTTAAAACATTTCTGCCTTCCTTATATTGGGATAAGACGTGATTCCTTCAAGTAAAGAAACTAAGCATGGGGATGGAATGGGTGTATCAGCCAATAACTTTCCTACCTAATTTAAAATACCATCCATACGTTCCGTGTGGGTATATATAGTGAGTACTAACGTACATAATAAGTTCAGCACTTTTATAACAAGCATGTTGTGTTGTGACAGAGCTTTGAATAAGTTTATAACACGTGAATTTTATTGCCAATATTTATTATGCTAGAATCTTGTCAACTTGTGTTTCACTCGTTGTATTATAATTTACTTACTTTTTATTCAATGTGTACGGTTTTGATAACCTTTTTAGATTCCCATTTTCCAAAAATAGCATGTATTTTCAGTCATGTGGTTGTTGATGAGTGAAAAGATAGAAGGTAAATCGGTATTTAGTAGGTTATCCGCAGTAACTTTATAATTTATCGCCGCAGGGACAAATTCGAGCGAGAGTCGTAGAATGTTTATAGTAAAACTCGCTTAGTCACTAGTCAACCTCAAACAGACTCCATTTGTAATTCACTACCTTTACCTTTGTGTGAATGTGTACATTCAAAGTGAGATTCTGACTAAATATAGTTGTAGTTGTAAGAACCGGTTTTCCATTATTTATCACGCTGTTTTGTTACGCATTTATGGCGGTTACTGAACAGGTCTTTGTGGTATCCTTATAGTGCTTTATAAAATCGTAGTCTCGTCCGCATTTATTCTTTACAAAATAATACAAACAAAAACCTTACACCGCTCATAATTATCAACAATATGAAACTATTATAGTGATTCAGATATATATCATGACTGTAAGAATCTAGTTAATAATGCGTATTGCGTATCATTGTATCATGGTTAAAAAAAGTCATGATTGCTGATTACAATTCAGTCGTATATTTTTAAGTGAATGAGAATGAAAAAGTACACGTCAAGCTCTTCCAATTGTATTTCCATTGAAAAGTGTCGGTTTAAGCAGCTATAACGTTATATGACTCACATGTGGAAAATTTAAAGCATAAACGCAGTTTCAAAATCGAAAGGAACACAGGATTGATAAGCATTTACTGGATGATGAGGTCCGCTAATATGATTTTAAGTTATCAACCTTAACTGGTGTGCAACAACACGCCCTGTGCAAATTAATAAATGTAACGAATTCAAGATAATAAGAAATAACCACATGAATATAATGCTGGATTAAGGTGTAATGTTAACTAGACAGGATCTGGATTAATAAAAAGAAAATATTCAATGTAATTTCAATGTATATACTTGTGATTTATTTTATACGACTTTTCCTACTTCCCAGGTATGCTATATCCTGCATGAAGTAAAAGTAACATGGCAAGTAAGTGACATTGATACTTCAATACTTCCTGCCAAAATTATCATCGTGAATTATGTTGTTCGAAAGTTCTTCATTCTATGATTTCATGGGACCATTTAGTAGAACAATCATGTACATTTTCAAAAAAAAAAAAAAACTTATCGTACTATCGGGTCCTTTCTTCCGTGCGCGAAAGAGCTCACAAAAATTTAATACATCATGGTTTACCTGCATTTACAAATCGGAGGTGGAACTTGTATTACGTGTACCTATTTACGAAACCCAATAAGGCATTAAAAGCAGAGATATACGCAATTGGTGACACTCAAAATCAAACATCAAACCCCACCATTACCATATTAAGAGAAAAAGAGCTTTACCTCCACATTTTGAGTGTCGAAATGCTGATAGATGGAACATTTAGAATAATATGTCTATCTTATAATCTCGCATTTCCAAAGGTTGAAAACAAAAAGTATCGATAATTCTAGGTTTTTAGGTCTTCCTGTGACTTTAAAATGAAAAATTGATTTGCGCTTTGACTTTAACCAGAACAAGGATAGAGTATGTTCGAACTATAATACGGGCTCGATTTACATGTATGTAGGCCATATTACATTTCGAGAACGTCAATAAAATGCTTGTGAAAAATTCGGACGCTTTGCGTACAACTCCCCAGTAGCGAAAAGTTCTTCAGGAGAACAAAACCTTCTCAACCGTAAACGTTTAAAAATGTTTTACTTGCTGATGCCTACTTGACTAGTGGAAAAACTTCATTTAAACACACATACATCTTACCTATTTGTGTCTGAATTATCAGGCGTCTGAATCATCTGCAGTTACTTACATATATTAGTTATTAATCAGTCATCAGTGGACTCATCGATTCCACACAAACACCGCCACCATGAATATGAAAGCATTGTTACAGTCTGAAAATTTCCACAAAGCCATGATCTTTTTAGGCGTGATTGGCTCATTCATTACCATTGTAATGGGTTGGGGTGGAATGGATTTTCTGGTCAGGACTATCGTGAAAAAGGCGAGTAAAAATTTATAATATTTTACATTGGTAATTAGGTTAAGTCCAATGTTAAATATTTCTATTGTACACTTCCTTGTTTACTTAAATGCAGATGCTCAGATTAGTTCCTGGATCGATCACCTGGAACACTTGGAAAACAATTCCAATTCCTGTACATCTAAAATTCTACATGTTTAATATAACAAACCCAGAGGAAATGGCACAAGGAGCTAAAGTTAAAGTCAACGAAATGGGTCCTTATACTTATTTGTAAGTCAAATTTCATGATTCCAGTGAATCATTTTCTGAGCTGCTTTCACTACATTTCTTTTTCTTCACAATCATGATGGGTTCTAGGATCGACTACGACAAGCATAATTTCATTCCCAACGAGCGAGATGACACATACCTCTACCAAGATTCCAAGACCTATTATTTCGTTCCAGAACTCTCCAACGGGAGAGAAGACGACTTGGTCACGTACATCAACATTATTTTTGTGGTAAGTCATTATTTATGCACATTTGTACATTAACACAAGAATTAAAACATGCATGGATCGTTATATATAAAAACTGTAAAGAATTGTCTCTGTGACATGTACAAGGTTGGCTTGTACAAGACGAGGAGAAAAAATCCCGAAACGGTGTATGACACTATACTATTGTCTTATGGTATGCAGTAAATTGTATGCTGACTGTTATACCTTTTATTAAAATGTCATATATTACGTCGATGGGGTATGGAGGGTATATAGGAAATGTACATTAGGTAGTATTAGAATCACGAAAACAAAATTGTGTTCTCCTTCACTTCAAGTCAGTTGAACAAACCTCTAAATTATGCATAGTCCTTTGATTTTTTACATTTGATTGCCTATTTCTATTACGTACATTCAAACGAAAGTTAGCAAGTGATTTCACCTTCTGTTTTACCGTTCCGTCCCGACCAGGGAATTAGAGTAATACATGGTCTTTATGTACATGTTCTTGAGTGTTCTCATTGTAGGTTTACCAATAATTTTTTGTTCCTTTTACATTTTACATTTCATGGTTCACCTAAACAGTATAAGCGACTGCAGTTGAAAGCGCACGAAAAGATTAGAATACAAAGTAATGTAGATAGGTAGGTATTTCACAAATTCTTACAACTTTCTTTCCGATCGCTGACTTCAATTATTTTTTTCACTACGATTCAGATTCCTTAAATCAATTATGTATGTTTAATCAATAATTCAATCAGATGTATGTGACGCAAATGCTGAAAACAAAGATAATATGCAAAATACTTATATGCAGTATATTTTATTGATTGCTTTTATATAAACATTAAGTTAAAATGTATAAACATGATCTTGCAGGGAGTATCACACGTCGCACATGCATTTACGGATGTAAGTAATTTACTCAAATGTAATTAGTCAACGTAATGAAGTTGAACAGAAAATACAAATGTACCTAATGCTTTTGCAACGTGTCTTACTTTACCCAGGTCGACTTTCTCCTGGAAACATTGGACGGCATGTTGGCAGAAAAGGGTGAAAAATTGTATCGTACGGATAAAGTAAAAGACTTATTTTTTGATGGGTAAAGCTGACGTATAAACTATAAGTATAAACCGTATAATCAAATGAATTTCAATTCAAATAAAGATGGTTTCGTATACTCTTCTAATTTTGATAGGATATCTATTCAAGCTTACATCGACTTGCTGAACGACCCACTTGTTCAACAAGCAGGTATGAAGAATTTTTTGAGTTAGATATGTGGTTATTTCATTCTGTGTCAATCAATCTCATATGTCGGTCAAAGCAAAGGGAGAAAAACGGGAGATTTCGTTGTACTGCTCCAAGCGGCTATTAAAACTTAGAATTTGCCCTACAAACGTAACCACTTGCCTGGTTGCAGGCGCATCGCGAATCATTCCTTTTTAGGTAATAATAATGTTACAGTGACTTCATTCATCACGTTTAGTTAGGAGCCGACTAGCGAACTGCACTGAATCATAAAGAGAATTAAAGTAAAAGAAAAGAAGCGAGAGAGTTAACATTACGTATCTTATATAGTCTAGCCAATCTCGATCCAAACGAACGTAAATATAAAAAAATAGTTCAGTGGAGTTTACATACCTATTTGCATGTCCCTATCTCTAAACTAATCCTAATTAACACTTGTTTACATTTACCTTAAACAGGAAACATTGATCTGCCTGAAGACTTCAAGGTAAATTTAAATTAAAACATTAAAGAATAGGATAATAATATTGAAACAACAATAAAATTATTTGTCTTATAAACTCGGAACGGAAAAGGACGGAAAGTTTGCCTTGTTCAAAGGGGTAAGTTGATACTAACTACATATATTCCACTCAAAAAACATTCCTCATAACTCACTTTCCTTGATATTCATTTGTTCCGATGTTTACAGAAAAATGGAACGTTGGATGCTTGGTGGGAGGTTCACACAGGTGAATTATTAACTAATTCGATACTGAAATGATAACGTATGTCTGTATATCAAAAAAGTATCTACCTATTTGTCAGGTATACGGAACCACAAAGAGTTTGGTCAGTTGACATCCTACCAGAATAAAACAAAGCTCGAGTTTCACAGGCATGCGACGTGCAACGCAATCAACGGTTCGGATGGTACTCTCAACCCTCCTTTCATAGAACCTGGCGTTTCAGATCTGTACATTTTTGTACCACAGTTGTGTCGATCGGTCAAATGGCAGTATGACCACGACACTGAGTCGCATGGAATACCTGTGTCGCGGTTTCGCTTTCCAGATATTAAAACCCCACAAGAGAATCCGGATCTGTGGTGTTTCTGTCCATACCCAGACCTTGGTAAATGTGACATACATGGAATGTCTACTCTGGCCGCATGCTACTCAGGTTTAGTAATGTTATACACGCCCCATAGCATCGATGAAGGTCAAATAGTCCTAATTTATGCAAAATGGTTTTCGATAAAAAAAGGGGTACCCATCATGTACAGCAAACCACACTTTCTCGACGTGGACAGCTCAGTAAGAAAGCTTCTGGATGGAATCAATCCCGACCCAAAACGTCACGCAGGATTTATTGATATACATGCTGTAAGCCACATTTCATACATGATTTGCATTAGGTTAGCATTATCTTTTAGATTATGTGATTTTCAACAATGCAGCTAACTGGAGTCACGGTGCAAGCATCTGTCACTATGCAGTTGAACATTGAGCTGGTAAATTGGCCGGCCATGCCGTCATTTGCAAATGCCTCAAGAGCGTTTGTTCCACTCGCTTGGATTGAGCAGGTTGAAATTGAAATGCTTTTTTTTCTGTAATTCAAATTTCTATTGGAATCTTTACCAAATAAAACTTTTTGTAAATTTTATTGCCTATATTCGGGAATATGCAATGTAACAGGGAGGTAATTCTATAATATACCTTAAAAATTACTATTGAATGAGACCAGCCGTAATACATGTCGCTAATGGTGTACTCTAATTTAATAGATTTTAATTCTTATTTTAGCTACTCTCGATGGGTTAAATATGTTTCTCATCCGCATGCAATCCACGTTCCTTGGCTTATGGCCATTTCTGCGATGGCTCAACCTGTTTGGCTGTCTTGGACTTGTGGGAATCGGTGGATTGCTAGTATACAACGGTCGTAAGGGAAGTCGTGCAGTTGATATAGCAGAGGAAGAGGAAAACAGAGATGATGATGTTGATCAGGAATTGAACATTTGGATCAAAAAGTTTGTCAAATAATATTCGGTAGATAGAAGAGCAATTTTGCGACTTCTTATACGTTACCTTATGCAATTCAAGAGCAGATTGCTGAATTTACTTATACTCGTCTGTTACAAGTATTTGGCACTTTTTCGTCGTTATAAGCAGACAGGGCAGGACTTACAGAATTTTTAAGTACACACGGGAATCTAATTTTCAAATTAGATACTATATTAGATATTTTGCGAGTAGCTAAAAAAGAAGTCGTACTTTCCATTCCACTTTGAATCATTCATAGACAACGAGATCAGACAACACTTTGCTTGGTTTAAGGCAGTAAACCGCATTCAGCTTCATTTGATGCATATAGCTCACAAACTTCCTTGATGCCTATATTTAAAATATTCGAATGCAATTATTTTCCAAAGAAAGAAGTTTTATTTGTCATTCATACTGGTTTTACAACAGGTAGCAGCATTATATGAGCGATTGGAAAATTGGGGAATCTCCTACTTCACGTTCTTTAAGGAGTACGCAATTTGTGGACCCAAATATCAAGATAAAGACAAATAAACCTAGGTACCTTCAGTCTCCCCGCTTCACTGTCATTATTACATAAATATCCTTATCGTTAGTAAAGTCACCAATGTTCGTATTAAGTATATTTCAATAGGAAAAATGACTTGTTGTTAACTTTTACTCATAAATATCAACTGTTAATTGTTAACGTAGTTTAAAAATAAGATGTTGTTAATGCTTTAAATCTGAATTTGCATGCATGTATAATACATTATACTTAGACTCTAATAATAATATACCGAGCTTGTTTACTCATTTAAAACCTCAGTTGCTTTCGCCCCGAGCAAATATTTCAGATCATGGTTAAAGTAGAAAACAAAAAACTTTTAGCATGCATAAAACAATTGTGCTAACATATAGCACTGCTTCGCCAATAATTGTATCGTGTGGACCTGTGGACGCAATACACGTTCATACTTACTACTGTACTAACGATTCAATATGTATTATTATTACTGTTGCTGTTTTTGTGCCATGTGCTAAATCTTAGTGGAATAATACGGCACAGCATTAATTTGCATTTCAATAGAATAAGATATGTGATAATTTCTTCTGCGAGCTTGTGCTGGATGGATAGAACTTGTGAGACTTGTGACTACTTGTGAGGCGTCAGTCACCGCTTGTGGGGTTAGTGAACGCATCCGAATTTAAAGCAAAATATTATTAGCAGGATTGTAACGCAGAATTTTCTGTGTATAAGCAGCACATCATAAATACTGATGTAGAATACTGAAGCACCATGCATCGAGTCTAATTAGGTTTCTATTTTGTAGTAAAAAGTTAATGTAGCTGAAGATGTAGTATGGAAGTATTATTGAAATCTGTCCAATATCACTGGATTGGCTGTCATTGGCAAGCACATGCTCTTCACAAATTGAAAATCCTCTTATGTATCACCTTGAGAGGTTGAGAGTGAGCTAAGCGGAGATTGAAACAAGAACTTATCCTGTGTGTAAAAAACAAACCACGTTAGTTATTCGCCTGGGTGTAGTCGTAGTCTTCGTTTAACAGCACAAATATATAATAACCAAGTCAGAATGTAACTATATTACCGAAATAAGTATTATATATGACAAGCAGAAAGGTGACTCAATGTCAGTATAAGTGTGAACCGTGCATGTTGTTTAACCTTGCGTATTAAAAGCAGTCGCACACATATCTTGGTTTATATCTTGAAAATTTTCATTTCTTAATTTTCAAACAAAAATGTCGCTAGTGCCAATCTATTTCGTAGATGCATTTACAACAAATGAGAACGCAGCCTTTACCGGGAACGCCGCGGCCGTGTGTTTCTTGGATTACGATGTAAGTACAATCACGAGCTAATGTTGAATGCATTACCCTGTTCT
The DNA here is from genome assembly GCA_036850665.1 of Dicranocentrus wangi. Taxonomy (NCBI): domain Eukaryota; kingdom Metazoa; phylum Arthropoda; class Collembola; order Entomobryomorpha; family Entomobryidae; genus Dicranocentrus; species Dicranocentrus wangi. Next base: position 16,376 of record JAANSN010001160.1, on the reverse strand, counting down.
TATAATCATTGGTTTGCATCTAGGATGACATTCCAGATGGAATGAAGCAAAAGATCGCCTCTGAAATCAATCTCAGCGAAACAGCTTTCGTGGCTAAAGGGTGGACAAAAGGGCAGACACTGGTGACTGCTGAAGGTTCTCAACTCTTCCGTCGAACACTGCGATGGTTCACTCCAACAACTGAAGTGGAGCTCTGCGGTCACGCCACCGTTGCGTCAGTTAAAGCTCTGGCGGAGGCAGAGCTCACGGATGTTTATCTGGACCCAGCGGTTAAAACGGTTACTGTGAACTTTGAGTCGAAGTACCGAGGGAAATTGGGTGCAGCCGTGAGCAAAGACTCGGGTCGAATAACACTAAACTTTCCATCAAATCCAACTCATAAATTGAACAAAAATGAACACCCATGGTTGGACGACATGATCCAGGCAATTTTAGGCAAAGATGTGTCATCCGACTCAGTGTCGGCCGTGGAGTACTCTCCCAGCACAAAGATTTTATTATTGAGATTACAGGACACTCTAGGCCCTGATGGGCTGCGAAAGGTGAAGCCAGAGTTTAAGAAAATGGTCTCTATTGACACGGGAGATTTTGTTCACGACGTGGTTGTCACTGTGAAAGGTGGCTCGCCTGGAGATGGCATCAAAGACAAACCCCACTTTTATTCCAGATTTTTCGCTCCATGGGACGGGATCGATGAGGATCCGGTAACTGGGCTGGCTCATACAGTTCTTACTCCGTACTGGACTCAAGAGTTCTCCAGGTTGGAAACCTCAGAGGTGGGGACATTATTTGCAAGGCAATACTCCGACAGGGGTGGGAATATCTATTGCACGTTGCTCGGAGATCGGGTTAACTTGGCTGGAGAGGCGAGAGTTACCATGAAAGGACAGCTCTTTGTTTAAAATGTGTGTTTTGTTCAACATATTCAAACAAATTCTTATTATTTTACTTCAAAGCTATAAATTTTCATTTTTCTCGCGACTCGCGAGCATTTAAATAAACCATTGTTATTTGATTCCAGCTACAAACTGTATTTCTATTAATTCATATGTGGCAGGTATTAATGCTATGAGCATAGATCGAGGAGAGGAGAGTTTGTAAATCATCCGAACAGCATATTTAATCTTGCTTGTATTTTCGGTCAAACTTGAGGTTGTTCACATATTCGATCTTTCCAAGATTCGGGGAGGCGAGTTATCATAATTTAGTTAACCGACTTCTGGGTTTTCAGGAACTTACGTTATGTTGTGTATTCCCACTGTTAGGTGGGAAAATGACTATATAGTACTAGTAAATTAATGAAGCTACATGAATCTTATCTAACTTTTGATTTAGTACTACAATATGAAGCTGACAAATCGCAAACTACGTGACAAATCGCAAACTACGTGACAAATCGCAAACTACGTGACAAATTACAGTCACTACATTGTGATGAATCAAAGGGGCTACTAGGTTGAATAGCAAATATCAATTTAATCTCTTTATTCACTTCCTTCGAATACACAGTTAATCGTAATAAATATACAATAGTAAATAAGACGCATAAATATTTAAAGCTAAACGTACTTTTCAATGTTAGTCGTTCTTAACACAATTACCATTTATGAATTGATACATGCAACAAATGTGTAGTGAGGTGAGACTGGAGTTGGAAAAATTCCCACGTTACCCCATAGATCCTCTTCTTTTCGTTTCCCTAATTCTAACCTTTCGCGTCGCAAACCCACATGCTGCATACTTTCTCACAATCAGACAAAAAAAACTGATCGGATTTGAATTCACAGATTACCAGCGGATTCAACATTAACAAATCGTAAGTATACCATGATTCTTAATGTTGAATCCGTTGTATTACAACTTGAGTACACCGTTTCCTATTATAAATGGATGAGATCTAGTAACCTATGTAATTCACTTTCCGTCACTTTCTCCAGAGTATAATCAATGATTCGGTCACCCGTAAAATTAAATGGGAGTTCCCCACACACGTAACTTTGCCAAACCACCATCCGGATAAATAGTTACTCGAACATGTGTAATCGGACCGATTTGCTCCAATTGTTGCCTGTCAAATATATGGTTAGTGTCCGGCTCTAGCTTTGTCATGTTCAAAAGTGTCTTCCATGGTGAATCCGCACATTGCTCAAATCCCGCTCCCACACATGCCACGTCACTTTCCTCGACGTTTTCATTTTGATTCTGGACGTAGCCCTCCACTTTGCAGGCATATGGATAATTCCCCTATGAGAAGTAGCATTTACATTAGCAAAAAAGTTAAATCCGCAAACCACTTGTAAGCTGTGAGACCTATTACGGGACTTGTCTCACGGAGAAATGAAATTTGCTGTCATGAGTTTTCTTAATTTTAAAGTCTATCCATGATATGGTAAAATAAGGAGAATTTTAAGATCGAAGATTCATGGTCACCATATAAAAAAATCTAGAGTGAAACCACTTGTTCGCCTTTCTGACGGGTTTCTAGAAAATCGCTTTGACTAATCAAGCAAAAAATTTCATTTCATCCTACTTGAGGACATAGACATTTTACTGCACTCGTTTAGATCTGAATGACACTCCGAAGGAAAGTGTAGGAAACAGATTGTCAAGTGCCACACTTCGAGAAGAGATCGTAATGAAATTCTGTTTGGCATTAAAAAGCTAAAAACAACTTACTTTAAAAGCTGCTGTATCCACATCCACTCGAAATACTGTGCCTGGTACTCCTAGGCGAAATGCTGCCCACTCAAATCCATACATATCCAAGTTTCCATTTCCGTCTACTGCAAACGTATAAGAATAAAATAGCGTCATCTCTAATGCCTCTAATGTCTCACTTAACAAATTAGTAAAGGATTCCCCTCCAGGAAATATCTTTCAAGTGCAGGGAGAAGAAAACTCGAAAGAGACGTCATTAACGAGTTACCCGGAATACATACTTCCTCAAGGAACATTTCTCATTTGAAATTTAGCACCTGGTTTCACTAAGTAGTTTGATGCTGAGGTTTTCATGGTTTAAGGCTTTGTTTTGCTTTAGGTATTGATTTCATGTGTTATAAAGCACTCCCTTGCTATATGATACTTGACAGGTAAAAACACATCTTTAGAAATTAGAAGAGATCAAACGGGATTTTATACTTTGAAAATGTCAAACAGCTTTTCAGCAAATCGTCCGCCGAATATTCTGAGAAATATTTCGAAAAGGGTTTACTCTGTAAGAATTTTCAACACTTCTTTTACTACGAATATTTTTTTCTGAAAATCCCTCTTTTCTTCTATTTCCTAGTAAGCATATAGCCCAAATGGGAGCATCCTATCGAGTTTTTTTTTATTCCATTACGGTTTAAGAACATTAGGGTTTTCGTAATATGTAATATATTAAGTATGTTGCTGTTACGAGCAACTTTACAGTTCGCTTCGTTCGCTTACTGTATATTGCATTTCAGTACTAACGTTTTCTCGTTAACTCGATATAATAAATAATCCCAGGAATCCTTAAGTATGACTTTTGATTTCGACATTGACATTTCCATCAAAAAGTTAGACGGGAGCTCGGGAGTCACGAGCCCGTGAGTGTTTCCTTCAATGTCGAATTAAAATGAAAGGGCACACGTGTCAAATCGGGAAAAATGAACGAATGTCCTTGAGACGATATAGACGGTCAATACTTTGTTGTTGTATGTAATCTAACTAATATTTATGGCAAACAATATCCCTGTTTACACTTACCAACTAGTTCTTCCGGCCTCCGAAGTTTTCGAGCTGTTTCCCAACCATCACCAATGTTTCTCGTCTTTCCACTCAAAATTAGATTCCGGGGATGGCCAAAATGCGCATCGCTAAATCCAGTGCAATAACCACCACTTTTCATGGCAAGCAAATCCACCCATCCATCCTGAAAGTAAAATGAATTCAACACATGCTTACTTACAAAACAATGGGCAAACAAGATGCAACACCCATGCTGCTCATCTAAATGTTGGGTAAAGTAACATTTTGTATAGCGTTTATCCACTCAAAATTAGATTCCGGGGATGGCCAAAATGCGCATCGCTAAATCCAGTGCAATAACCACCACTTTTCATGGCAAGCAAATTCACCCATCCATCCTGAAAGTAAAATTAATTCAACACATGCTTACTTACAAAACAATGGGCAAACAAGGTGCAACACCCATGCTGCTCATCTAAATGTTGGGTAAAGTAACATTTTGTATAGCGTTTAGAGGAAAATGCTTGAGACCCTTTTCTAGTGAAAGTATAGTGGTGGCTCAAGGTATCTGTATAGTGTTTTAAGTATGCTAATGTTACATGTCACAGTTCCAAACGGCGTTGTTGAGGAACCCGCTCGAGTGCACAACTTGTTATAATCTTCAACTCAACTTGCGAGGAGACACATACTAATAAAAATCGCTTTGTGTGCTGTCTCCTTTCTTGATGAAAAGATAAAGTGACAAACCATGCAATGCCAAGGCAAGAAAAAGTGTTCAAAGGCTCTTTCTACGGATCTCGGAGCTGTGTTGACATATGAATACACTTACTAAATCCACTGAAGTGTTGAAGATGTCTTGGAGGCTTCTTTGTACATGTCCAAATATTCTAAGTCTTGCGACACCCCCATCTGGATAGTAGTTGAGACGAACGTGAGTCCACACCTCTTCACTGTCTACAGCCATATAGTTGTGACACGTGTCGGCATATCCTGCACCTAGTCTCGCTTTCCCCACCAGTGTGGTCCACTTCTGCAGAAAAATATTTAGAAAACTTCGTTAGTGACTAGATCAAGGGTGAACGAATTTGATCAGATGCTAATGAAGACACTCGTGATGAAATAAACTATATAGTTTAACTTACCTCAGAATTAATACCTTTCACTCGTTTCAAATCCTCAGCACTTGCAGCTTGTCCGCGTACCACTTTCCTTGATGGTATTAAATTCTCCTCTGTGGTTATTTCGCCATTGAATATGTAATATAAAATCAATAAAAGGAATGTGTAGTTTCACAGAAATGTTGACTTTCAATTGAAATATGAAAACATTGGCCTTCGACTCATTCCTCAAACTTTAAAAAAAAACTAACCCGAACTTGATAACCGTGCCACTTGAATGGAAACACAAGGCGTGTAATTTCCGGTGAAGAATGAGGTATCACATTCGAATCCATGTATCACGCTGGGGTATTGCAGTTTGATAATACAAAAATCATGTCCAGGCATTCGCTTTCTTCTAGTTTCCCAGCCGTCCATCCATTTCCCTTCCGGAGTGTAAACGCCCTCCTTCCATTCCGGTTCGGTGTCCTGTACATTAATGGAAATATTCAAGCGAAATTAATACACTTCAATCACTTCGTTAGGTTTGTAGCTCTTATTTTGTCGTGCTCTCGTATTTTTATCATGAGTCAATAAGGAAATGAAAATGAAATCTGTCCTTGAGCGCTGAGATTTCTGCGACTCAATTATAATAATGGAGTATATTATGTAATCTTATTTACTCAAGTATTGACTCAAGGCTCGCGGTCATGGACTAGCTGTAAGGCATGGCTTGTTTTGTAACCGTAATTAGATAAAATTAGGTTTCTAGACATCAATTACAAACTAATCGTAAGATGTTTTTTACCTTAAGCAAATTTTCAGCCTCCGCGAAGAAGTCATCCGTTGCAAATAGCACGGTAGAGCCATTACTCAAATTGTTCATCCTGGTGAAAAGGAGTGAAGGGCAGTTGGAAACTTTTGTTGTTGGACGTAAAGCCATTTTCGTAAAAAAAATACTTGTCTGAAACGGCTAAGAATTTTCTAAGAAAGGGAAATCTTTTCTTTTTTTAAATTGAAGACTAAATAAAATAGTAAAAGCTGGAAACTGTAAAACACAAAATATGTAGGTGCCTTGACTGACTTGTTCAACTTGTTCACTGAATGAGTCTCGAAGAAAGAGTGAATATGGTGTTGTCCGACAACACACTATTTAAAGGAAACTTGCAGCGAAATTTAATTAAAGAGGTAGCATAGTTTTTATTAATCTTAAATGCCACTTTGGCTAAAGAACAATAAACAACATTTGTAATATTTTCAAACAGAACAAATATGCATTTATGTTTTATGGAATATAAAATGTAGGCATACAAATACCTGTGCCGATTTGCACCACCTGTATGAGTATCTCATGTTCTCGTCACATGAAAACACTAAAAAAAATTACGGGTATAAAGGAAAATGCAAGATAATGTAAATAAATACTACAAATAAAATTGCAGTTTGGATTATCTAGCATAGGTATTTAATTATTTACTAATGAGAAATAATCTTATTCCAATACACTGTCATTGCAGTGTACCAAGAAGCCTAAAGCCGTTGAATGACACGATGATATGCTAATGATGTCATGATATGATGGAAATGGAAAATCACCTGCCGTGCCGCGGTGTTTCATAACGGTACGTACGTAATTTTGCGACTTATTCACTTGTTTGTTGCCGCTTTTAACCAGTAGTACTCTGGATTGATCATTAAATAAATGCGATGTCCCTTGTAAATCTCTTGTTATGGATAATTATCTTCTTGGAAAAGTTTTTTTTAACTTGCATATAATTATTTACTTTGCATGTGACCTTAATTGCATAGTTCATATACATATTCATAGTGTATAGAGTGCAGACGTGCAGATCTGTTGTGAAAACTTTAATTAAATACATATAATAATACGTAAATGGTATAAGTTCATATCAATCTTTATATATTACTTATGCATAATATAATAAAAAAGGGATTCGTAGATAAAAATCTGGTTGACGACAACTTTTGGATGAGACGTCCTAAGCTCCGTACGTCAATTAAATACGGTCAAAGGAAAAGTTGAGTTATCTCACCATTTGCATCGTCGCCGCTCTTACCATTTGACCTGTTGAGTTGTGTAAGGTGTTTACTTTCATTTTCATCTGACTATTTGTTTGCAACTTGTCACAATCCAGGGTAATGCCATTGGGACACACTTGCGTCGCCGAAAACTGTTGCAGCCGTAAAATAAGGTTGACGATATGATATATCATATAATGTGTTACCTATTTAGGTTTATTTCATGAATTTCATTTTCTGCGTCAGATTTGATTTAATAAATGTTTGTTTTTCATTCATTTCATCAAAACTAGTGAATGGAAAATCTCAACATGAAAAATACGTAAAGCATGAAATGTTTGTAAAAGGTAAATTATTCCTTGTTGTAACGAGAGTCAATTGCATAAAAATGTTTTTGTTTTATGTGTAAACTGACGGAAATTTTTACAACTGTACCACGACAGTAATGGAATCAAATCATATAAGTATTTCGAGCATTCCGAGCATAAGCGGGGGATCCTATGCCTGCTCTATTCTCAACATTCACAGACAGATGAAAATTGAAATGCATATGTACATCAAAAGGATGTGTTGTCAAGCTGCTAACTTGAATATTTAATTATTTCGGGTATAATTTGTTATGTTCCATGGGTAGGATTCGACGAACTCAGGAAGTGGATGTGCTACTGCTAAGTCAAATATCATGCCGAATAAACGGAGGCCCGAAGATGAATTGAAATATTAGACTCGGTCTAATAATTTATTCAAATAGTTCTCGCTGAGTGACTCACAGCCCCTTTTTTCATTTTGTTCCTCCTAAAATGAAGAGAAAACTCGAGAGTTCCCTTCCATTATATTTGCACTTCATCGTAAGCACCAATCTTGTTTATTCACACATTCTCTTCCACAGAGTTGCTACAACGGAAGTTTAGGAGAGAGCGGAGATTCCAGTTTCCCGTTGTTGCTGCATATCCATCAGAAACGCCGATCATTGTTATACGGCAAGAGTCAGAAATCTCGCGAACAATTAGGGTGGCTGCCTCTTGTTGACGGTCGTATTGAGAACAATTTCCGTCTCCGTTGTTGTTGTTGACTTGCTCCACCGAAATGCAATTATTGCCATCCAGCACGTTTTCTTCGTGTTGGACCCGCTGACAGGTTGGCGTAGACTTTGTAGGAGCCAATGAAGTGACTTTTGTAAGTTGCCTTGAAGAGCTGCCCGAATTCTGAGGTGAAAGCTCCTTTTCGTTACGTGTAGCCCCAATCTGCCTCGTTTTATCGAGGAGATTATTTTTTTGTGCTGGCGTTGTATGAGAGTGAAGCTGAAGCCAGCGTCTGAATACGTTCACAAAATCCTCCCTGTAGCGAGACGTGAAAAATGTGTAAATCAAAGGATTGTATGCGATGCAGGATTTGGCCATCAGGACAGGTATTGGTGTAGCCCACATTGGAAGAATCACTTCTCCCCGAAAGCTGGCCCAGAGTGAAACCACAGTGTACGGGCACCAACCCACTACAAATCCCAGAGTTACAAGTCCGCTGATCTGTTGATTCATAAAAATAGGTCAATCTGTTCATATCCAGTATGCCAAATAATAACTGAGCAATCTGGCATTTGTCATGGCATGGATAACACTTTTATGAGCCACATGTAGCATAATTAATACCTGACTTACTGACAATGAGACGTTAGTGGAAACTGTGNCATAATTAATACCTGACTTACTGACAATGAGACGTTAATGGAAACTGTGCTCCCATTAAGTAATTTCAGTTAACCAATGAGTTTAACTGGCTAATTTAATTTATCTACAATCAAACGTAACGGTCAATAATGTATATTGGATAAAAGTATAAAACCGATGTCGATGTAAAAGTAGCATCTTATGTTTGCTATCAATCAGCCTAAAGATAAGAAAGAATTAGAAAACAGTATGACGTAAACTGAAGGAACCAAAACTGAATTTTCCCCTTAATATTTATTCTACCTTTTGTAACAAAGATTATACCGAAAAACTCTTGCCACATTGCGAGTATTTTAACTCACAAGAGTTTCAAAACTGAATTTTCCCCTTAATATTTATTCTACCTTTTGTAACAAAGATTATACCGAAAAACTCTTGCCACATTGCGAGGACTTTAGCTCACAAGAATTAGACAAACAGCAGTATTACACAAGCACAATATTTATGCTATTACTCGCCTTTGAATATCACCTTCTACCTGTCGAGTTTGCGATAGTTAAGATTTCATAGATGTTTAGCTTTGTCACGGAAAACGTCATACGCTGGAGGCAAAATAAGTAATCCACAAATGTACGACGGACTACCTTGAGTGAAATTGGGGTTATTCTATCATAAATCCTAAGAACTAGCTCCAGCATTATAAACCTCATATTTAACGAATCTCGGCGTATTTTCCATTATAAGCAGTATATGACGGGATTACGGATTCCTACGTATAAAAAAATGTTTCGCAAAAGTTTTTTATCAAAAGTATTTCTCTTCGTATAGTCATGCCTCAGGTTGTTTACTTCATTTTCGGCTGCGATAATACATTTTGGAAGCTAATCCGGGTTTATTATTTTGATGTTACTCACCTGCATCTGCATCCTGTCACACACTTTGTATTTATACAAGTATGACGTCTAAATCGTTAAGCTCAATCCTTAAGTAATTGCAAACTCTGAAAAATGCGGGGTGGGGCTGAAAAGTTTTTGCATTAGAACAATATTTGGTGGAGTGGAAAATATACAGAGAAGAGAAAATGAAATGCGTGGGTGGGTATGCAATTCTGGCGACTGGATTAGAAGTCAGTTCAGTGAATAGTGCCGTTACAGGTTACATAACTATGTGGTGCGTAGGTTAAACTCATGGATTATCCGTGGGTTGAAATAGTGGAGTCAAACGAAATTCTCCCACAGGAAATATAAACTTATGCAACAAATTATGTTTGTCGATTTTGTATTTATTTACATATCAAGTCGCCCCTTTTGTTTCCTTCGTGAAAAGATATATGGTAAATGACAGTGAGTAATGATAACGCAAATTGACACAAGCTTACCCAGGTAAGTTGAACATCAGATCCTGTCATATTTCGCTTTTTCACTCCATTACTTCGGACCAGAGCGTTTGACTGCCGGATAAGTAGGATGATTCGGATGTAGCAAAAAAGGACAGTCAAAAGAGGGACTGATACGCAGAAAACGGCAACGAACACGATGTAAATTTGACTAACTGCAATATGAAAAACAGGTACATAGTGCTTCATATTTTAACTGATTGTTGTTGTTAACCACCAATCGGATTCTCGAAAGGATTGGTAGCCACTTGTATAACTATGATTATGTGTGCATCAGCATTGTGTGTTTTGAGTGTGCGTGTGCATTGGCTATGTAATGTGATGTGGGTGCCGTAAGGGTTCATATCGCGCTCAGCATTATAAGTAGTAAACCGAACGAACCATTGTCTTTGGCGATCCACTCAAGTGTACACGAGAGTCCAAATGGTTCCACAGCGTAGTTCCCAAATCCAAGAAGTGGAAATATAGCACACATCAAAGCAAAACCATATCCAGATGCTATCATTTTGCATGAGGTCCAGCAGGTAATTTGGTTTCCTTTACACCCACACCATACAAATTATGCCTTAATTATTGAGTTGCATAGACTAAAATAAGATTCTTAACTTATGTATGCAAAAACAACAAAACGTTAAATATTATTATATTGCGTACTTATGAATTTTTAAAATGTAGCTAAATCGAAAGGGTGACAAGGTTCGTAGCAGAAGGACAGGAATCTGACCACTATATTTTATTTGTGATTCTTGGGAAGAAAGCATAATGTCCGGATACCAAACCAATTTTAAATAGATTGTGTTTTGTCACTCTTTGGGAGCCAGAAAGAATGCTTGTCATTGTGCCTTGTATTTAGGTTGTGGATTGGGGCTAGTCTTAGTCCTACCCTGCCACTACTAGCCTCACTGAATCTCAATAAACAACCCTTTTGTGGTCGAGTATTCTTTGAACCTAACTCGTCTTCACGAGTGAAAGCAAACCGAGAATAAAGGGGATTATTAAGAGTTGGCAACATCAACATCAGTTAGGTGCCTCTTATTCTTCCATGAGCAGTGTTGCTTGTCCTATATCCAATGACTTTGTTAGTTCTACAGCATCAAAATGAAGCAAGAGCTTATTTCTCCATCCTCTTTACACACCGAGTGCAGACCTCGCTTCTCCAATTTAAGTTCTCTCAGGAATATAAAATGAAAATCTAACCCCTCGCCATCCCCTTAAATACACGTGTACAACATCTATCATATTTCTTTTGGCAGGCGAGGCGATTACTTACCCGCATTCGTATTGTTAATGCTAACGCACGGTTCGCTAATATATCATGGTATGTATGTATAGGTAACTGTTATAACCTTGTATATCTTACATAACTGCCTTGGTATAGCATCAACCCATCTTTGATTACTCTCATAAGGGTTTCTATTCTTTCCAGCCACTTTTGTAGCCTTCATTTCCGTTTGGCCTAATTCAAATTCAAGTGATACCTTTTTTGTCCGGCTAGACAGTCTTGTTTGGTATCATTACTCATATTAGTAATTTTGTACGGCTGATATGGTAAGGTGTTGTGATTTATGATCTGCTTCTCATTTCTCATTTCAGCAGGTATTCTTTACATACAACATGCAAACACAAAAATGTGGAAAGAATAAGGTGAATTTTTGTACTAACCTGTGGCAGAGATGCATGTCTTTAGGTATCTGATCACTGCGATCCCCATAATAGAAAATATGCTTGCTAGCCCAAGAAAGTAACATACAAAGGCGTACAGATGACAGCCTATAGTTTTCATGTGACAATTTCCACAGGTGGAGGGCGTCACACAAATCCAAAGAATTGAAATGTTGCAAAGATTTTGAAATGTAAGGTGGAAAAAGTTTATTAGTTTTAAATTAGTACGCTTCTTGCTTCGACACGACCTAGTGGTGGTAAGTCAAAACGGTTGAAATTGGACAACAAAATGTAACGAACCTATCTCTCCAAAACTCCATCCATGTTTGAAGCTTGCGATGACGGTCATAGGATAACTCGCAATGGTCAGCAACAAATCAACAATTGCAAGATTCAATAGGAAAACTTCCACCGGGCTTGGTCCGTGTTGTTTAAAGTAGAACACGACGAGAATACTACTGTTGCCAATGAAAGAGATGAAACCTGAATAACGACAACGCATAAACAATTTATCATATTTCTCAAAGGTGAAGTAAAGCTGAGCGCTTCTAGTGAACAACAGAGGCTATCGCTTGGAAGAAGTAGATACTATTCGGGGCTGTAGAAATAGACGAGAAAGAAGATATTTGTACAAATATGCAAAGCGTTATCACTTTTGCCCCGATGCTATAAGTTTTTGTGTGTGCGTGTCCTCCCATTCACTTTCACTAACAATGGGGTGGACATGGAAAACCCGTATTTTCCATCCCTAGTATTTCTGACTTGAACGTAAAGGAAAACAGAGACACACAAGAACTTCGTGTGGAGTTACTCGGAAAAATCTTCTGTGAAGTAGCTAGAAAGGGAAATCGCGATGTCTCCCATGAATCTGAGATAGGCAACTACAGGTTCGTGTATTCGTATATGAAAATGGACAATTATTGCATAATATTATATTGCTTACCAATTGAAATGAGCAACATTCCAAAAACGTAGTCGCCACTAGGGGAAAGTTTTGATTGAAACTGTTCATCATTATTGGTCCGCCCAGTGGAGTTGTATATATCATTAATGCCAGTACTGCTCCGGCTTGTAACTGTTTGATGGCCGTTGTAGACTGAGATTTTATCAACATCCGTGTTCCCGAAATCAGCTATCGCTATAAGGTTGTTCAATCTTCCATAATTGTGAAACTGCTGATATGATCCGAAATCTACATCTTCTTCGTCAATGTTATCGCCAATTTCCCCCAACTCGTAAAAATAGTTTGTGTTGGCGCATGTACCCACGGAGAATAAAAGATAGAAAAGGAACCCACAATGCATAACTGATTCGTGGTTATTGTATTAGTGTCAAAATTTATTTCAACTTTTACTTTCTAATTAAACTCTTCGCGGGACGGCAGAATAGGTAGGACACAGTACTTTTTTGGAGTGAGTCCGATCACGCTTTTACAAAATGGTTGGTGAAGTGTTGAATCGAATTAACCTATTCTAGTCACTTGTCAAATGCAATTTTAGTTACTTTCGAATAAAGTGCGGCTGAAATGTCCGTTTGCGGTTGAGAATTGTCAGTTCAAGGTGGCAACTATACGGTACGTGTTACGACAAACTGGCTGTCAACAATGTAAGATAATTGGTGCAAATATCGGGCTGTCAACTGTCAAGTCAATGGAGTTCGTGGTATTCTACTGACACTACTAATTCAATTTTAGATACTAGCAAAAGACGGCATGCGCCTTTGGCGACAGATTGATATTTATGACACTAAAGACGTATATCGCGCTTGAATATAGAATTTGTGCTGATTTGGTTAGTAGATGGCTTTGCTAAAGGTATTAAAATCCGTCAGACAAGTTAAGAGAATGAGAGAGAAGAGATGCGGGAGAGAACCTTCACCATCGGTAGTCAACACCCAAGTGAAAGTTGGAAAAAGTTTGGGGGCAATTTTATACGGGAGAAGCGCAAGGAAAATCAGACATCAAACCAGCATATATATAACCATGTATACTCCACAAACATCAGAGAAGGAACTGACAAAGACAAACCACTGTAGTTCGTAGACTTATGTTAGACTACCTAGACTATGAGTGATGACAGTGGCTGAAATTTTGTTTTTAATTCTCAATTGAATTCCACAGCTTCTTATACACAATCATGCTGCATATATCAGACTCGTCAAACTACTCAAAAATGTTATTAATAGCCAAATGGAAATATATAGATTTATTTGTTTATTACAAATTACAGATTTATTGCACCAAAAATTAATTACAAATCAGTAGGTTTTGTTTGAATTTCAATCATTATAACTGTCAAACACGAGCTGTGATGAAGCCTCATTACTTTCCTCGTGGATGTTACTAAATCTGCTTTGAACGCCCTTCAAACGAGATACCCATCTTTTTGCGGCGATAAGATCTGCCGCCTCCGCAGATTTGCCAGCTGCCTGCTCAACCAGTAACGCACCTAAAACGACACAATTTTGTATAGGTTTATGAAGGAGTAAGAAATGCATCATTAATGTAAATTAGTTTTTACAGGTGAAATCATTGCTAACCTATTGTAATGTCGGCCATAGCAAAGGCAAGTGCCCTTGCATATCTGTCATCCATCTGAAGATACATAAAATTCGAATGATTTGAAAATACAATAATAGGATTGATACCCACTTGACAGACTTTATTCATAAACTGTAATTCCCTACCAACTGATTTTGAAGAGTTTCAAGAAGTTTGCTGATTTCCGTTGAAACCTTTTCGGCTTCTTTTCCTAAGTCAGGTTGCAAAACCACGCTATCTTTCAATCTTTTGGAAAAATTTCTCATCCACGCTGTAAGTACTCCACCCTTACTCTTGCCGATTGCTCGCAAAACATCTAATGATAGAATGTTCGTTGTTCCTTCCCATATAGGTGTTACCTGTAAAGCAACAACGTGATTATTTTAGATACATCAGCCTTGTTATATCTTGACCGTTTCAACCTCTATATGGATTAACATGGGATTTTTTCTCCAACGAAATGTTAATGATGGGAACCGTACCACCCCATACTTCTCATCTGTTTTCACATTAACACGCCTTCAATGTACCTGAGCATCTCGTAACAACTTTGGAATTCCAGTATCTTCCATATAGCCTTGTCCTCCTATACACTCTAATCCTTCAGACACAAGTGGAACGCATTGCTTTCCAGTATATAACTTTTGAATCGGGCTAAGGAGTCGTAGTAGAAGCTCGTCCTCTTCATCATGGTTTGCTTCTTCAGTGCGTCCTAACAGCCTTAAAAAATGGAAAAAAAAGTTATTAACTAACGCTTAGTCAAGCGGTCCCATCAAAAAAAATGTAGAGAACACTAGATGACTTATCACATTCAATTCAACACACCTAATGACTTCGAAGACCAGAGCTACGCATCCCCTCGTCTCTAATTCCATTGAAGCCATTGTATCGATGTGCAGAGGATACTCAGATATAGGACGGCCAAAGCACACTCTTCTTTTACTGTAATCTCGTGCTAAGCTCGCTATTCTGTAAAACAAAAAACATGCAGATATGTAAAGAAAGGAAACACAAAAGTGTGAAATTTTCTGTTGTCTTTTATTTGTGCCTTTTTTACCTTCTCATGTAAGATGTGCTCGCAATCCCATTATGTATACGTGTGATAGTGAGCATTTGGGAAATGGCAGCTACACCCCGCCCTTCTTCTGACACAAGTTCAGCTTCAGTACCATCTAAAAGCAGTTCTCCAGTGGGTAACTGCCTAGTTCCTAATTTATTTTTCAACTTCATAACTTGTATATTATTGAGCGAACCGTCTGGTTTACGGGTTTTTAAGAAGAACATGGACAATCCCTTCGAACCCTGAAAAAATCCAGTCCAGCGATTTAACGCCCATGTCATTCTAAAATTTACTTACAATTAGTTTCAAAGCTTTCATACATACATCCTGTATAGTTCCGTCTTGATCAGCAATTCGAGCTAATGTTAGCGCCATATCCGAATCTGTTGCTGAAGAAAACCACTTGTACCCATGAAGCCTATACTTGTCTTTTCCTGTGTATATAGCAGTAGTTTCTGTTCCTGACCCAACATCCGAACCACCTCTTCTTTCGGTCATCCACTGTCCGGACGACCAGAATTTAGTTGGGTCAGTTGATGTCAAGTGTTCGAATACATACGCTAATGATTTTTGGCTCTGCAAACTCTTCGCGGCACCATCAGTCATTGCCAAAGGACAAGAGTAAAGGCCTGAGGCAGGGCTGAACATAAACAGCTTCGCAAACTGATGCAATCTTCCATACAACGGCCCGTGCTTTGATTTGTATCCTAACGCAATGAGTTTTTCTTCTGCAGAAATATCTTTCATTTTCTTCCATGCTTCACATGTTACTGAAAATTTAAAAAAAAAGTGTTTGCAAATCGAAGTCGAAATTATAAACCACCCCAATATGCAGCATACCAGTGGTTGCAGTCTAGCATTTGACAAAATTTATTTAGACAAACGCACATTTCATTTTAGAGTTTTTAAGCAGTAGTGAAAGTACCCTATACCAATATCATCCACCCTGTTTCCCCATGCATCGAACTGGACCAGTTGCGGCGGATATTTTTCACATTCTTCCCCCAATGGGTTGATTTCTTTGCAGATTCTTTCGCCAAAGTTGCAAAGATCTTGGTGGATATCCTTGTGAGCCTAGCAAGAAACGTCCGCAGAAAATTTGATTTACTCAATAAGGCATATGTTTACTGCAAAATGTTACTTAAACACTTTAATTACTCTTTGCTTACTTCATCGTCAGGGATTAGTCTCCGTAAGAGCCTTTGCA